>JAJPUD010016669.1:1915-33376 GCA_023553655.1 Myrmecobius fasciatus
TATACTAATTTTTTACGTGTGATTTTCTTCAGTTAGTTTTAACTCTACTTTTGAAGATGTTGTTTTCTTTAGGTAATTTTTTTTTTTGCATTTAGCCAATTGTATTTTTTAAGTAATTGGATTCCTTTTCCCAGCTATTGACTCTTTGTTTTATACCTCTCATTTTGTTTTTCATTTTGTCTTCTACCTCTCTTATTTGCCTTTTAAAGTCTTTTATGAGCACTTTGAAGAAGCCTATTTTGGCTTGAGACCAATTCATATTACTCTTTGATATTTCCTCTTTGGACATTTTTTCAATTCATGTTTTGGTTGTCCTTGTCACTATTTCCTTCTGAGAGCTTTCTATGCTCAAGGTTCTTTTCTGTTTCTTGCTCATTTTCTTTTCTTCTAGTATTTCCTATTGCTTTTTACTTTTATGAATGAGCTCTGTTCCTGGGGTAAAGTGGAAACTCTACCAAGCTTCCTTTTCATCTCTGAGCCTTTGCTTTGATGCATAGGGACCCCTTGTGTTCACAAAGGGTAGCTTTTTCTGCTCCTTCCAAAAAAACAGACTGGTTTCCCAGAATTTGCCTTCTGAGCTGGACTGAATATTTCCCCAATGATCTGCCCATTTACTGATCCAGTACTGAGGGTCTCAGTTGCTGATATGCTGTGAATAAGATGCTCTCACTGTCTAAGCTGGACTGAACACCCTTTTCACCCCAGTGAGACTGACCTCCCTTGAAGTTTATCCAAATATTTTGAAGTGGAGTAAGATTTCATTCTGTCAGACTCTGTTCAGAGGCTTAGTTTCATCTAATATTCAAGGGAGTGTAACAAATTTCCATCAGAAGATAATTTGGAAAATCTTCATAAAAAATCTCTTTCAATTGTGCATGGAGGAAGGTGAGCCAAACACAGGGAGCCCGGGGAAACTCAAGCTCAGGCAGTGCAGAGAGCCAGGGTGGTATGGGCTCTGCTGTGCCAGGGAATATACTGGGAGGAATCTACAGCAGTGCTGGATACTCTGTCCTGGTTGGAAAACAGTATATCAGCAGATTAGCTGTAAGACATCCAACAAAAATACAAAAGGCAAATAGTGAACCCCTAAACCCCAGAATATTGGAACCTGGCTATTCCCATCCACAACCAAAAGTTAGTCATCAATGACTGAGTGCAGCCAATGTCCCCTGTAGTGGAAGCTTGAACAATCTAACCTTTGCCCTAAAAGCAGACCTCAAGCTTTTTAAAAAATCAACAAGAACTCTGACCATAGATAGTTTTTATGGAGAAAGAGATGAACGGATTTCAAACCCTGAGGACACAGATCATCCCCAGATGAAGCCCCAAAGGGTGATATGAATTGGTCCTCATCTCACAAAGCTCTTTTGGAAGAATTCAAAAAAGGATCTTAAAGGACAATTAGAAGAAAAATGGGGAAATGAAATAAGAACTTTGCAAGAAGGTTTGGAAAAGAAATTATCTGAAGAAAACTCCTTAAAATAGATTTAGTGAAATGAAAAAAAGCATGTAACTTCTTACAAAATATATTTGACAAGATGGAAAAAGAAAACAACCCCTTGAGAAAACAGAATTTATGAAATGAAAAAAAAATCCATAGAACAAAACAACTAATTTGAAAATTCAATTGGTGAAATACAGAATGAGATAAAAAAAGCTAACTGAAGAAAATAATTCACTAAAAATTAGAAGTGAACAAATGGAAATGAATGACTCAGTGAAACATCAAGAATCAGTCAAAGAAGACCAAAAACAAATGAAAAATTAGAAGAAAATATAAAATACCTCATTGGAAAAGCAACTAACCTAGAAAACAGATCTAGGAGAGACAATCTAAGGATCATTGAACTTCCTGAAAACCATTATGGAAAAAAAAAGAACTTAGACATTATATATCAGGAAATCATCAAGGAAAACTTCCTCGATGTTTTAGAATGCAAAGGTAAAAAAAGACATTGAAAATTTTCACCACTCACCTCCTGAAAGAGACCCCAAAATGAAAACTCCAAGGAATATTGTAGCTAAATTTCAGAATTATTGGACCAAATAAAAAATAGTCAGAAAGAAATAATTCAAGTATTGAGGAGCCACCTAGCAACTTCCACCTTAAAGGACTTAAGGGCCTGTAATCTAATATTCCAAAGGGTAAAAGGAACTTGGATTGCAGCCAAGAATTAGCTATTCAACTAAATTGAGTGTTGGAGTCCAGGAAGTTTGGGATACTGATGAGAAGTTTGTTTTTGAATTGAGGATCAGAGGGTGTGGTGTATATTTCTCTTGAGAAACATGAGACCCCGGTATTTGATGGAGATTGCTGATAATGGCTTAATAATAGGCTATTCAAAGTGATCTTAGAAAATGGCTTGCCTTGAGGTGTGCTCTGCTGTCAGGATGAAAAACCCCACCTTCTTAATGAATACCTCCTTTCAATACAAACTTAACTGCTAATGATAAGTGTGGGCTAGTGGATAAAGAGTGTGACCACAGAGAGTGGAGGAAGGAAGGAGGCGAGGAGGAGGGGTCAGGCTAGGAGGAGGGGCAAGGCTAGGAGGAGGGACTAAGCCAGGAGGAGGCAAGGCTAGGAGAGGAGGGAAGATATAAAACAGGCTGGCTGTAAGGGAGAGCTGAGAACTGAATAAAGAACTGCATTATCTTCATCCTCCTCTGGCTTGACTCTCCTTTGGATAAACATGCTGGGCATGTCTGGATGCCCACCAAAAGCACGGGAGAGGTGAGACCTGGCTACCCTTAGGTATTACACTTAGCAATTGAGTATTATCTCTCAAGGAAGAAGATAGATATTCAATGATATAGGTGAATTTCTTTTATTTCTGATGAAAAGACCAGAGCCGAACAAAAAATTTGATCTCCAAATTCAGAATTCAAGAGAAGCATAAAAAAGTAAAAAGGAAAGCACTCTTGAAAACCATATCTCTGTTATGGGTATACTTAGAAAGTGCAGGTTTAATTTGAATTTACTGCGATAATATAAAAAAGAAACTAGAAGGGGAAAGAAAAAGAGGAAAAAGGAGGTAAAATGAGAGAAAGCAAAATACTGAGGAGGACAGAAAGGGAGGAAGGAAAGAGGAAAGCATAACTTGGGGTAAATAAGATGATGGGAAGTACATAATTAGTAATTTTAACTGTGAATACGAATGGGATGAACTCTCCCCCCCAAAAAGAAGTGAATAGCAGACTATTAAAAATCAGAATCCTACAATATGTTGTTTACAAGAAATACATTTAAAGCAAAGTGATATTTTTACAGTAAAGGTAAAAGGCTGGAGCAGAATCTTTTATGCTTCAGGTGAAGTAAAAAAAAAAAAAAAGCAGGGGTAGAGATCCTGATCTCAGATCAAGCAAAAGTAAAACTAGATGTAATTAAAAGAGACAAGAAAGGAAACTATACTTTGCTAAATTGTAGCATAGATAATGAAGTAATATCAATATTAAACATATATGCACCAAATGGCATAGCATCCAAATTCCTAGAGGAGAAGTTAAGAGAGCTGCAAAACTATACTAGTGGGGGATCTCAAATTTGTTCTTTCAGAACTAGATAAATCAAAACACAAAACAAATAAAAAAAAGAAGGTAAGGATGTAAATGGAATTTTAGAAAAATTAGGCATGATAGATCTTAGGAGAAAAGTGAATGGAAACACAAAGGAGTATACTTTCTCCATGGTTCATGGAATCTATGCAAAAACTGACTCTATGTTAGGCCATAAATATTTCAAAATCAAATGCAGAAAGGCAGAAATAGTAAATGGATTTTTTCAGGTCACAATGCAATAAAAATTATATGCAATAAAAGGCAAGGGAAAATAAGCCAAAAATTGATTGGAAACTAAATAATCAAATCCTAAAGAATGAATGAGTGAGACAAAAAATCATAGACACAATAAATAATTTCATCCAAGAGAATGATGATATTGAGAAAATACACCAAAATTTGTGGGATGCAGGCAAAGTGGATATTAGGGGAAATTTTCTATCTCAAGATGCTTACTTGAATAAAATAGAGAAAGAGAAGATAAATGAATGAGCTTCCAACTAAAAAAGCTAGAAAAAGAATAAATTAAAACCTCCCAATTAAATACTAAATTTGAAATTCTGAAAATAAAAGGGGAGATTAATGAAATTGAAAGTAAGAAAACTATTGAATTAATAAATAAAACTGAGAGTTGCTTTTATGAAAAAACAATGAAATAGATAAATCTTTAGTTAATTTGATTAGCAAAAACAAAGAAGAAAATGAAATTGTTAGTCTCCAAAATGAAAAGATAGAACTTTCCACCAGTGAAGAGGAAATTAGAACAATAATTATGAGTTATTTTGCCCAAGTATAAATCAATAAATTAGATAATCTAAGTGAGGAATAACTATAAAAATATAGATTTCCTAGATTAGCAGAAGAGGAATTAAATTAAATAGTCCCCTCTTAGAAAAAAAAATAGAATAAGCTATTAATCTATTCCTTAAGAAAAAATTTCCAGAGCCAGATGGATTTACAGGTGAATTCTAACAAAAATTTAAAGAACACTTAATTGCAGCACTATACAACTATTTGAAAAAATAGGGAAAGGAGGAGCCCTACCAAATTCTTTTTATGACACAGATATGGTGCCGATTCCTAAACAAGGTAGGGTGAAAACAGAGAAAGAAAATTATAGACCAATTTAATGAATATAGATGCAAAAATCTTAAATAAAATATTAGTAAAGATATTACAGAAAGTCATCCCCAATATAATACAGTATGACCAAGTAGGATTGATACCAGGGATGCAGGACTGATTCAATATTAGGAAAACTATTAGCATCATTGACTGTATCAATAATTAAAGTAACAAAAATCATATGATTATACTAATAGAGCCAGAAAAAGCATTTCATAAAATCCAATACCCATTACTATCAAAAACACCAGAGAATATAGAAATAAATGGAGTTTTCTTTAAAATGATCAGTAGCATCTATTTAAAACCATCACCAAGTATCATATGTAATGAGGACAAACTAGAACCATTGTCAATAAGATCAGGGGTGAAACAAGGCTGACCACTATCACCATCACTATTCAGTAGTGTATTGGAAATGTTATCTTTGCCAATAAAAGAAGAAAAAGAGATTAAAGAAACTAGCGTAGGTAATGCGGAAATCAAATTATCGCTCTTTGCAGATGATATGATGGAATATTTAGAGAACCTTAGAGAATTAACTAAAACTACTAGCAACAACTCACAACTTTAGCAAAGTTGAAGGATATGAAATAAATCCACATAAATTATAAGCATTTTTATATATTACCAACAAAGTCCAGCAGCAAGAGATACAATGAGAAATTCCATTTAAAATAATTATTAATATAAAGTATTTGGGAGTCTATCTGTCAAGTTAAAGTCAGGAACTATATGAGTACAACTAAAAAACACTTTCCACAGAAATAAATTCATATCTGATCAATTAGATAAATATCAAGTGCTCCTGGGTAGGCTGAGCAAATGTTATTACATTTATATATAATAACATATTATTTAATATTAATAGAATATAATAAGAATGACAATACTACCTAACTTAACCTACTTATTTATTGCCATGCCAATCAAATGCCTAAGAAATTAATTTGCATGTCTAGAAAAAATAATAGCAAAATTCATCTGGAAGAATAAAAAGTGAAGAATTTCAAGAGAATTAATGAAAAAAATACCAATGAAGATGGCCTAACTGTGCCAGACCTAAAACTAAAATTTAAAGGAGCTGTCATAAAACCATTTGGTAATGGCTAGAGTTGTTGATTAGCAGAATAAGTTAGGTTCACAGGACAAAATAGTCAATGACTAAGAAATAGCGTATACTATCAGTAGAATAGCATAGGATCGCAGAATAAACTAGGCAATAACTATAGCAATCTAGTGTTTAACAAACCCAAAGACCCCAGCTTTTTTGATAAGAACTCACTATTTACCAAAAACTCCTGGGAAAATCAGAAATTAGTATGGCAGAAACGAGGCATTGACCATACCTAACATCATATACCAAGATAAGGTCAAAATGGGTTCATAATTTAGACATAAAGAGTGATATATTGGGGCAGCTAGGTGGTATAGTGGATAGAGCACCAGTTCTGAAGTCAGGAGGACATGAGTTCAAATCTGGACTCAGACACTTAATGTTTCCTAGCTGTGTGACCCTGGACAAGTCACTTAATTCCAATTGCCTCAGGAAAAAAAAAAAAGAGTGATATATTAAGTAAATTAGAAGAATGTAATATAATTTACCTCTCAGATCTGTAGAAAAAGAAGGAATTTTGATCAAAGAAGAACTGGAGATCATTATTGAACACAAAATAGGTAATTTTGATTATATTAAGTTAAAAAGGTTTTGTCAAAACAAAACTAATGCAGACTAGATTAGAAGGGAAGCAATAAATTGGGGAAAAAATTACACTTACAGATTCTGATAAAGGCCTCATTTCTAAAATATATATAGAATTGACTCAAATTTATAAGAATTAAAGTCATTCTCCAATTGACAAATGGTCAAAGGATAAGAACAGACACTTTTCAGATGATGAAATTGAAACCATCTCTAGTCATATGAAAAGGTTCTCTAAATCTCTATTAATCAGAAAAAATGAAAATTAAGACAACTCTGAGATATCACACACATCTCTCAGAATGGCTAAGATGACAGGAAAAGGTAATGATGAATTTTGGAGGATATATAGGAAAAATGGGGCACTAATGCATTGTTGTGAAATTGAAAACTGATCCAGCCATTCTGGAGAGCAATTTGGATCTATGCTCAAAGAGCTATCAAACTGCCCGTACCCTTTGATCCAGCAATGTTTTGGGCTTATATCCCAAAGAAATCTGAAAGAAGGGAAAGGGACCCACTTGTGCTAAGATGTTTTTAGCAGTCTTTTTTGTAGTGTTAGGAAACTGGAAACTGAGTAGATGCCCATCAGTTAGAGAATGGCTGAATAAGTTATGGTATATGAATGTTATAGAACATTATTCTTCTATAAGAAAAGATCAGCAAGATGATTTCAGAGAGTATTGGGGAGACTTAATGGAACTGATGCTAAGTGAAATGAGCAGAACAAGGAAATCATTGTACATGAATGTGGCTCTTCTCAACAATGAGATGATTCAGGCCAGTTCCAATGATTTTGTGATGATGAGAGCCATTTACACTCAAAGAGAAGACTGTGGAAACTGAATGTGGGTTAAACGTAGCATTTTCACTTCTTTTGTTGGTTTTTGCTTGAATTATTTTTTTTTTCATTTTTCTTCCCTTTTGATCACATTTTTCTTGTGCAGTAAGATAACAGTATAAATATGTATGCCTATATTCTATTTACATATTTTTATCACGTTTAACATATATTGTATTACTTGCCATCTAAGGGAGGAGGTAGAAGCTAGGAGGGGAAAATTAAAACACAAGGTTGTTCAAGGGTCAATATTGAAAAATTATCCTTACATATGTTTTGAAAGTAAAAAGCTACAATAAAAGAAGAAAAAGAAAAATGCCTCAAAATGAATTCTCTAGTGGCAGAAGCCACAAAAGATGGAGTTAAACACATTTTCAGCCCAAGAAAATTTAGAAGAAGATAAGCAGGAAAATTCTGTCATACTTAATGAGAGTGGAACACAATTCAGCACAAGCAACACCAAAGTTCAAACCCATAGTAGACCCCACCCCAGAAAGCCAGTATAGACAGGTGTTGGGGTCAACTGCAATAGCAGCTTACTGCCATCTCAGGCAATTGACTTGAAGTATTAGATTATACCACCTTAGAAGGAGTAAAAACTTACAGAACTTCAGAATTAGGTCTGAGAATAGCTGCAACCCAACTCCTCCCAAAGAACGGTGAGGCTTGGGACAGAGTCCCCCTATTCCAGTAAGAAAGTCCAACTTTAATATCAAGTTAAAAGCCAGATAGTCTGGAAAAATTAGCAAACAACAAATAAAGAACCAGACCATAGAAAGTTACTCTGGTAAGAGGAAAAGTTGGTACTTAAAAGAATAAAATAAAGAGTAAAAAAAGAGGAGAAACTAGGAGAATGGGAAAAATATAGTGGCATAAACTATTTCACATAAAAGAGATGCAAAAAAAGCTTTTTACAGTTTAGGAAACTATGAGTGAGGCTATAATAGAAGTAGCATTTGAAACTGATTCTTACCAGAATTGACTCCAATGGATAATCAATTGGATATAAAAATCTAACTTATTTAGAGGAAAGTAGGGAGGGAAATTGGATTAGAGAAAGGAGAGAGACTGATAAGGAGGGCAGAATGGGGGTTGTGGTAATCAGAAGCAAAACATTTTTGTCAATGAAGAGTGAAAGGAGAGAGACAGAAGGATAAAGGTGGGGAGAGAGGTTCAATGGCAGGAAATACATAGCAATTATAACTATGGGAAAACAAAATATATAATTTATTTCTCTGATAAAATAGTTCTCAAATACATAGAGATCTGAGTCAAATTTATAATAATACAAGTTGTTCCCAAATTAATGTGATCAAATAATGTCAATAAGCAGTTTTCAAATGAAGTAATCAAATATATATATATATATGTACATATATATATATACATATGATAAAATGCTCTAAATCACTATGGATTAGAGGAATGCAAATCAAACTAACTGATTCAACACCTATCATATTGGCTGACTTGACAGAAAAAGTAAAAAGGCAAACCTTGGGGAAACAGGGGGAAATTAAGACATTAATGTACTGTAGGTTTAGTTATGGACTGATTCTATCATTGTGGAGAGCAATTTGGAATTATACCAAAAGAGTTACAAAACTGTATACACCTTTTGAACAAGCAATACCACTACTAGGTCTTAAAATCAAAGAGTAAAACAGAAAAAAGAAAAGAACACACACAGAGATATATGTATACACACATGTATATATGTACACACACATACACAAAAGCATAGGAGATTTCTTTGTGGTGGCAAAGGATTAGAAATTGAAGAGATGGCCATCAATTTGGGAATGGCTAAACAAATTGTAGTATATGTTGCAATATTATTGTGCTATAAGAAATGGCCAGGATGCTCTTCAAAACACTGGAAAGAATTACATTATCTGATGTAAAGTGAACGAGCAGAACTAAAAGAACATTGTATACAGTATAAGCAAGAGTAGCAATGAGTAACTATGAATGAAATTGACTGTTCTCAGTTATGCAATGATATAAGACAATTCCAAAGAATGTATGATGAGAAATGCTATCTAGAAGAGAAAAAACTGGTGGGAGGCTGAATGCAGATCAAAACATAACTTTTTAAACTTTCTAAATTTTTGTTTGTTTTTATTGTTGGTATCTTTTTTTTTCCTCTGAGGCAATTGGGGCTAAGTGACTTGCCCAGGGTCCCACAGCTAGGAAGAGTTAAGTGTCTGAGATCACATTTGAACTCAGGTCCTCCTTTCTGCAGGTCTGGTGCTCTATTCACTGTGCCACCTAGCTGCCCTGATAACTTTTCTTTCACAACATGGAAACAAATTGTGCATCACTACACATAGATAACCTATATTAAATTGCTTGCCTTCACAAATTCAAATTCAATTCAAACTAAAAATTTGATTTTAATTGAAATTTAATTGAAATTTCAAATTTAAAAAGTAAGTTTTTACATATAACTGGGAAATATTAATAAAACAAATACTAAAATAATAAAACACTTTGGAGCAAATAACACTAATATTTTCAATTTCTTCAAATCTTTGTCTCTTCTATTAAAAATCTAACTAGTATTGCCTTTTCCATTTAATAATTTATTTTTCCTCAATTACACATAAAAACATTTTTATCAATAATTTTTAAAAATTTTGAGTTACAAATTCTTTACTTCATCTGTCATTTTCCCATCTCATTACAATGCGAAGCCATTTAATAGGCTACACATGTGCAGACATGCAAAACATATTTACATACTAATTAATCATTTTGAAAAAATAATAGACAAAAAGAAGAAAATAAAGAAAGTAAAGAAAAGGTATCTCAAATCTTTAATTCAGACTCCATTCTTTCTTTCTTTGGAGATGCATAATATTTTGCATTATAAAACCTTCAGAATTTTCTTAGATCACTGTATTTCTCAGAAAAGCTAAGTCATTCTCAGTTGATCATTATACAATATTGTTGTTACCATTACAATGTTTTTCTCATGCTATTCATTTCCCTTTGCTTAATTTTCCCCCAGATTTTTCTGAGAGTATTCTGCTCATCATTTCTTATAGTACAATAGAATTTGATCACAATCATATGTCAAAATTGTAATTGATGGAAATCCCCCTAATTTCCATTTTTTTGATATACCAAAAAAGGTGCTATACATATTTTTGAACATATAGAATCTTTTCCTTTTTTTTTAAAGTATCTTTGGGATATACATATAGGAGAAGCATTTATGTTTATTTGAAATAATGTGGATTCTCAATATGATTCTGATAGCTAAGGCAACCTTTTCATTTCCTAGGATACGTCTGCTTGCTACATGAATTCAAATGAAATGGGATGATTGCTAAAATAACTGAATTTCACTAACTTTACATTGTTTGAAATGAGTATCATGATATTTGATTTAATTCATTAATCTTAAAAATGCTGAATTATTATGCCAGTTTAGAAGCTCTTAATATTCACTAATTCTTCACTTTTTTGATAAAACATAATTTCAGGTTTTGTTTTCTTACCAAATTGTGTATTAACTTAAAGGAAGGTCTGTCTCTAGTGAAATGTCAAACTCAATATTTTTGTTCATTTTATTCTTGCATCTTATCAATGACTCTAGATGATAGCATGATTAACATGCTTAACAAATGCTTAGGTGACAAATTTAGCTAGGCTGTTTTGAAAACATGTTGGACATCAAATGCAGATTCCAAACAGATGCTAAAAGGTGATAAATAATTGGCTAATATTTATAAAATGAAAACAAATAGAATAAATATAAGCCACATTTGGGTACAAAAATCAATTGAAAAAATAGGAAACTTAGGCAAGAGTTATTATGAATGCAGAATGTATAGTTTTAATGGATTGTAGCACAATGATGAGCCAAAGTTTAAGAACAATAAAAAAATTCATGCAAATTTAAGTTGTTTTTATAGAATTATTCTGTCCATAATAAGAGAAATTATCATGCCACTATATTCTGTCTGGTCTTAATATAACTAAAATGTTTTTTACTCTAGTAGATTGGAAAGTAATTTAAGGAGATTATTAAACAACAATATGTTCTTGTGTTAGTTACTAACTCTAAAAGGACTGAAATCCAAGATATAAAAGAATGTACTAATGAGCATTTAGGAGAGAAAATTAAATTAGGAGGACAAATGATAATTATCTTTAAGTATTTGAAGCACTCTCGAATGTAAAAAAGGACTAGAGTAGTTTTGCTTACTCCTATTGAATAGGAATATCAGAAATGAATAAAACTAAAAGTTGTCTAATACTCAGAAGTATCCTGAAGTACAATGGATCATCTTCAGACTTAGCAAGTTCTCACTCACTGGAAGTCTCTTGAATGAGAACTGGTATAGCCACTTGTTAGTGATATTACCAAAATTCATTTTTCTTCAGCTAATATTTGCATTAGATAATCTCTTGTATTACTTTAAATTCTAAGTTTTTAATGTCTTTAGAAACCTTTAGAGTTGATATGCATCCATGTCAGGATGCTGAGTTAGAAATCCTATTTTGCTTTTTTGCTTTTTTAATAGTGGTAAGTAGATCCATCTTACAAATTTAATAGCTTTGTGATTATCTATTTCCTTATATGTAAAATAGGGATAATAATATCTATTTTTAAGTATTGTTGTGAGAACCAAACAAGATTCTATTTATTTATCAAAGTGAAAAATACCCAACAAAACTAATTGTGAATGTTTGGATATAGTACCAACAAAATATATATATTATTTTAAAATTGGCATTATGATGCTTGATTTATTTCATAAAACAAATGATGAAAATTTGATGTTATTTCATATTTAGACTCAGTATCCCATATTATCTACAAAGCATTATAATATACTGTTGTAAGATAATATCCAAATGAGATATTTGTTATATGTTATGGTAAGTTCTGGCAATTTGATAATTTATAATACTCTCCTACTCAATAATAAAATATGAACACTAGTATTTTTAATTATTTATATGTCTACTAGAATAAGTATGGTTTAATTTTTTTTTTGCCTCTAGATTATTGATAGTGTATATTATATACAATATATATAATCTATAAAATATATCTTTGGGGGCAATTAACGAAGTTGAGATAGTAAAATATTGGAAGGAATTTGAAATCTATTTCTCCATTATGCTAAATAAAGAAAAATAATAATTCAATCAGATTGTACTTCAATAATATGAACTGGACCTTTATATTATCAAACATTATAAAATAGTAATAAGACCAAACTTCATATTAGTATTCATAGTCTAGACAACCTACAAATCTTTTTTTTTTTTTTTTTTTTTTTTTTTTGGTGAGGCAACTGGGGTTAAGGTAGTGACTTGCCTGGGATCACACAGCTAGGAAGTGTTAAATGTCTGAGGCCAGATTTGAACTAAAGTTCCTCCTGACTTCAAGGTTGGTGCTTTATCCACTGCACCAACTAGCTGCCCCAACATCCTATAAATCTTAACTGGGTTTGGTGTCTGTAATAAAAATCATTTGATGATCCTATTCCTGGATCAGAATAGTGTAGAAATAGTTTACTGAAATGCAATTCAATTCAACAAATATTTAGTAAATAACTTGTACATGCACAATAACAAAAATGAGGCATGGCCTTCTCTTAAAATTTTTGCCTTTTTATGAGCTTAGAACATAAATCTAAGATGATAACTGTGTGGCCTTGGTGAAGTCACACACACTGCTTGCCTCAGTTTCTTCACCTGTAATAAGAGAATAATAATAGCAACTGCTTCACAGAATTGTTGTAAGAATCAAATGAGATAAGAAATCTTAAAGGAGGGAAAGGGATCCACATGTGCAAAAAATGTTTGTGGCAGCCCTTTTGATGGTGACTAGAAACTGGAAACTGAATGGATGCCTATCAGTTAGAAAATGGCTGAATAAATTATGGCATATAAATGTTATGGAATATTATTGTTCTGTATGAAACAATCAGCAGGATGATTTCAGAGAGTCCTGGAGAGACTTGCATGAACTGATGCTGAGTGAAATGAGCAGAACCAGGAGATCATTACACATGGCAACAACAAGACTATACGATGATCTGTTTTGATGGACATGGCTCTCTTCAATAATGAGATGTTTCAATCCAGTTCCATTTGTGGATGTGATGAAGAAAGCCATATACACCCAGAAAGAGTCCTGTGGGACCTCAACATAGTATTTTCATGCTTTTTTGTTGATATTTGCTTGCATTTTGTTTTCCTTCTCAGGTTTTTTTTTCTTGTAGATCTGATTATTCTTGTACAGCAAGATGACTGTATAAATATGTGTACATATATTGGATTTGTCATACATTTTAATATAGCTAACATGTATTGGACTACCTGCCATTTAGAGGAGGGGGTGGGAGGAAGGAGAGAAAATTTTGGAATAAAAGGCTTTGCAAAGGTCAATGTTGAAAAATTACCCATGCATATGTTTTTTCAAATAAAAAGCTTTAATTAAAAAAAGAATCAAATGAGATGATTAAATAATTAGAAAATTCTTAGCATAGTGTCATATCTATTATATCCATTCATAATCACATGCTAATAAATAAACAACTTTTAAGATATAAAAATGAAGAGGGGAACAGAGACAGAGAGAGAAATAGAGAAAGAAACACAGAGAAAGATAGACAGAGAGACAGAGACAGAGACAGCGACACAAGGAGCCAAGGAGATAGAGAGACAGAGAGAGACACCTAGAGGACATAGAGGGGGGAAATAGGGAGAAGAAGGAGGGAAGGGAAGATAAGAGGACAGATAAAGACAATGAATTTTTACCATTCAGGGTGAGGTGCAATGAGGAAAGGCCTCAGATAAATTGTGGTACCTGAGAGATGAAAGCTTTATGTTTCTTAGAAAATGTACCCTATTATCAGACAAATAATGCCAGAATCTCAGCTACACTGGAAACATCTCTGATTACTTAAATGGGCAAGAACAAAGATAAGATGTTTATGATAATGCATGTCAGTAAAGCCAATAACCAGCATGTTCCTATATGATGCCGTAATTTAAACCTTTTCACTAGCTGTGTCCCATTCTATTCTGATGGAAATGGAAATCTACTACCTTAACACATTCCTAAAACTGGTTCTACAAGGCAGAACTCAACTTATTCTCTCCTATCTATTGTCTTTCCTGTGGAATCTGCAGAATTAAATTATAAAAGTAAGTAATGCATTATGTGAGGCACAAGGACAAAGGGAAGGAATGGGAAAAAAGAAAAAGGAGCAATAAAACAACAACAAAAAAAGAAACCTAGAAGATGGAAGAAGAGGTAGAGAAGAAATCAATGGTGATGACATTTTCTTCTGTTTATCTATGTGGTTTGATGTAGTGAATATTTAGTTTCATACATATATTTATTGTTATTTTAGGAAATTAGAAAGCTATTGATTTTTATTTAATCAGTAAGAACACAACTGTATATAAAATATTAAAAAGTATTTAGCATCAAATTAATTCAGGAGAAAAATCAACAAAAATATTAATTTTATTTTCTTTTAGTTCTTTGTCCTAATTGTAATTTAAAATAAGATACATATAGAAATTGCATTAACTTTGAGGTAATATTACTACAATAAATCATCCATATTCAGATTTGTTCCAAGTAGGGAAAAGGGTACTTAAGCCATGAAGGAAATTCTGTTTTTGTTGTTGTTGTTGTTGTTGTTGTTTTAATTTGATAATAAGTTTTGAGTCAATTTATTTGTAAAATATCTCCTTTTAAAATGTCATTCTAAAGAAATTAGAATGTCTTAGAAGTCTCACATAAGGTGTTATAAGAAATAGAAATACTATTCTTATCTTTGTGTTCCCAGCATCTATCAAAGTGCCTCATACATTGACTAATTTGGTGTCAAATGCCTATCTATATAATTTTGTTATAAACCAGCCTTCAGATTTATTTTCTACTGTTTCAACTTTTACAAAGTCTTGCTTGTTCAAACTCGAAATGTTTTACATCTCAAACTAATGATTAGATTGTTAAGATTTCTATTTTTCTATACTTGACAAGCTAATCCTACTTTAAACTTATAAATGTAACAACAAGGCTAGATTCTAAGAAAGAATACAGTAAATTTCAATTCCATATTGGCTACATCAGTGTTTCATTCATTAATCAGTGGTAATTTCCCCTAATATAAATGCATTGATCTTACTCCTCAGGCTCTCCTGTGAGTAATTTGATTCTTTAGCAGACATTATGAGATACATTAAAAAGTGGCATTGCAACAAATGAGATTGTCTTAATTGTAGGAGAAACAACCAATTAATAACCAAATACAAAGTGATTTGTATAGTTTTTCATATTATAGCACCAAATAGCATTGCAGCATTCAAAGAAAATGCACATATAACCCTTCAAGGATGAATTCACACACACAGACACACACACAGAGCCCTGATTATATCAGTTAAGATGATAGTAATAAGATTTATCATGTGGTGTTGTTAATGAACATTGACTTAAAGGATCCTTGCTTTAGTGATATTTGGAATACTTGTTTTGTATTTTTTAAACAGATCAAAGATTTAAGTAATGATAGACCAAAAGGATTTTATATTTTTAATTTTGGATTTATTGATTTTTCTCTTCATTTATGTCTTTAGAACCATGACTGCTAGGTTGCTAAAAGTATATCCATTTAAAAATATATATAATTAGTGTTGTAACATCATACTTGAAATAACTCCAGTATGGTATCACAGGATTGTTTCCATATAATATAATTTCTATATTATAATATAATTTCTTTTGAAGAAAAAGAAGCAAACAAAGAAATATAGAACATTCTCCATCTTTATGTATGTTCCCTGAGAATGGCCTATGAATCAACACATAATTTTTTATACATAACAATTAAGTGAAGTACAGCTCAGATGAAAAAGGAATTGAATTTTAAATGGATATTTATATGCCTGATGATATATAATATTTAATAAAAAGTTCAAAATTCCAAAGATTATAAAGCTCTTTAGACATTCCATTAACTAATTTTTTTAAAAGATGTGGGCATGAATTCATCTATGACATTACCTTATTCCATCCCCACCTCTACAATTCAGAGTAGATTAGTATTTGCCATGTGATAATGCACAGATATTTAAATTCATTCGATCTCAATTTTTCCTTCTTAAAAATGAGGGAGTGGTAGGAGATTATTTCTAACATTTCTTCCAGTTCTAAAATACTGTAATTCTTCTCCTTCTTTAAAGTCACTTCATGTGACAAAGACCTCTTTAACAATAGGCATATAAAATATAATCTCTTTGATGTATTTAGATTGCAAATCAAAACTTCAATGAAAAGATATAGAGAGGTGGATAGATGATAGACATGTAATATATCTAGATGTACAATAAAAAGGTACATTTGTATGCGTGTGCCCATGTATATTTATGTATTTTATTTTGTTTTCTTCATTGTTTTGTTTTGTTTGCTTTGAATAGGATGTTACCATGGTGAGATCTCTACCTCAGAAAGATTATTTTGACAGTTTTGTGAAAGAAGCATTAGAGAGAAGGAGAAATTGAGCACAGAGAACAGTTAGGAAGATATTAATATACCTTTGAGGGCTGGATATAATAATTACACAATAATTAGCATTTATAGAATGATATAGTCATTTAATAGAATATTTCAGGAGTGGTATCTGATATATGCTGGCTTTGTGATCATAGATGCACCATTCTCAGTACTTTAGGCAAAACTCTACAATCATCAACTGCAAAAAACATCCCAAACATATTTGGTAGGGGAATATTCTTTACTTGGTAGATACCCACACTAATGAAATCACAGAAAAAAGGATTATATACTTAAAATATATTTTGAGTCTATCTATCCTTATCCATTATATAATGAATAATATTTTATGTATTCCAGCTTATTCCCTTGAAACCTTATGAAACCACAAGAAAAAGCATCATGGTTTCAAGCACAGAGACATTTAACAGAAGGGAAAAAAATTGGAAGGAAAAAATAGATGATTTGACATACTTAAGTACTCTGAGGGAAAAGATACAGGTCAATCTACTGAGAAAAATAAAATGACACATATATACTTATTTGGACAGAAAGAGCAATGATTGAGAATGAGAATATTAATGTATCTAAGTTATTTGGACAGTAAGAGCAATGATTGAGAATGAGAATATTAATGTATCTAAGTTTATATGTGAAAAGTAGGCTGTGACATTAACTTCTTACCTATAAAAGGTTAATTAGTTATCTTGGGCACCCTAATAGCATTTAGCATTTCCAGACATCATATCATCTTTAGTTTCAATTCAACTCTCAAACGTGAGTTCTTTTCTCCAGAAGATAGTTTGGTCCATTTAATTCATGGCCATAATATGAGACTAGGCAGATTTCCTTCAGTAAATTTTGTAAAACCTACTGTGGACTTGAGCAAATATTCTATCAGAACCTGTTTTCTATTCAATTTTAAAAAAGAATCTTAAAATTTGGAGAAATAAAAAAAGGGAAGAGATAAATAGTAGAAGTGCTAAAAATATTAAGAAATATTTTAAGAAGCATGCAAAATGTAGAAAGTCAAAAATCTGATCATTTACGTTGTTCAATTGTGTCATCTCTTCATGATTCCATTTGGAATTTTTTTTTGGCAAAGATGTTCAAGTGGTTTGCATTTCTTTTTCCATTTCATTTAATGGATGAGAAAACTAAAGCAAACAGAATGAATTGACTTGTGCATAGTCATACAGTAAGTAAATGTCTGAGATCAGGTTTGAACTCAAGAAGATAAATTTTCCTGACTTCAAGCCCAGCACATTATTCAATGTGTAATCCAGCTATCTCATTTGCCCTTTATGCATGACACAAACTAAAAGAGAGATAAGAGGAAAGCACTTGGATTGAAATAGAGGGATAGTTTGAAAATAAAGGGCAAAAAAGAAGCAAAAGAAATTTGGCCAGAATTAGGGATTTCAATAAAATGAGCATCCCTATTTCATGAATCATTATTATTTTTTTAAGTTATAAAGAATATCATCTAAAAGAATGTTCTAATCAACCACATTATAAAATAACTTATCCATCTATTAAATTTTGAAGAATTTTAGTTTGGCTGTTTTTAAAAATTATTTCTAGTGATATTATCTATAGGTACAATGATTCCATTGTCTAATCATACTCAATGACAGATACATTTTTTCATTATATTTAATTTCAGTTTGATCTTCTTAAGCTTCTGGTCATTACTTCTTGTTCTAACTCCTCAGCTGCCTATAGAAATTCTTTCTGTTCTTTTGTGTTATGTTCTCTCAAGTGTTTATAGGTAGTTATCATATTCACCTTTTGTCATCTTTTCTCTAAGGTACTATATTAAATACTCAATCTTTCTTCATACCTTTTTGTCCTTTTATCATTTTGTCTCCTTTCTTTAGAATGATTTTAATTCTTTGATGTCTTTTTATATCAAATATGGTGTAATAGAGAGAATATAAAATTAAATTAGAAAAATCCTTGAAAAACACTACATTATTTCAAAAAAAGCATAGTTTCATGATCTCAGTGTTACCCAGTGATTCAATCATTCTGTTTTTAATAAAGAATAATACTTTTTTATTAATAAAGAAGATGCTTTTTTTCATTCAGATGAGTTTAGACATGCTTTAACATGGGTATATAAATTTATAAACATATCTATATTGATGATCTATATATAGCTATGTATAAATGTCATCACTTATCTGCATATATTTATCTGTATCTGCCTACATACACATACACATATATATGTTTATATGAAGATGATATAGAAATATATATTTGTCTCTGTGTATATTAAGACCAAAAGCTATATTTGTATAACTTTCAGGAAATTTATTTCTCTGAGGGGAATAAAGGATGAGATTAGAATTCTTGTCCTTACATTATCTATAGCTAGCTATGTGACTTATGAAAATCACTTACCTTTTTAAGCTCTAATTTCATTATTTGTCAAAAGACAGCAATGACAAAAAAAAAAAAGCCTTGGTTCAATTTTCTCTGCTAATCATTACCTTTAGACTTGAGATCCTTTTCCACAAATTAGAGATGGGTTTTGGATTAAATTATCTATAAATTCTTATTCAATTTAAATCTATAATATCATGTGTGAGTAAATTATGTCATAATATCAATATGAGAATCAAATGATATGAGACAGGAAAGAAGCTGAAAAAAGTAAAAGCTCTTTCATCAAGGAAACACATTTTATTGTGAACCAGAAATTCTGATATGATCCAAATACTGGAAATCATGATTTTAAAAATAATCCTTTCCTTTACAAAACAAATTAACTTCATTAAGAAAAGCAAAGTAGCACTTGAAAATCTGAGAATGGAGATTTCTTTGACCAGTTTTTAAACCATAGAAATGTCCTCAAGGAGTGACTCAAGGTTATAGTTAAAGAATAAAAGTCACGTAGGTTCCATGAATCCAACAACATTCTGGAAAGAAAAAGGAATCTCAAATATATATTTAAGGAAAACATTTTCTTTATAAGAAATTTAACTATTCAAATTATATATATATATGTATATATATTTGAAATATGAAGTATGACATTTTAAAATACAAGGTTTCCAAAAATCATTAATTATTCATTTTATTTTTTATGCTTTTTCTGTCTAACTAGCACTAGTAATGTAAGTAAATGAAGTAACAAATGGACTTTCAAGTGACAAAACTTGTAGCAACTTTAAAACTGTGTTTCTTTATTATTTCCTACTTTGATTTTTACATTTCATTTATTTATATTTATTTTTTCAATTATTTATTATTTTGAAGATCTCCTTAATCGGTCCTCTAATCAGTTCAGGTAAACCAGTCAAAGCAACTATCTTATGTGGAATTGCCTGTATGCAATGTTCTACTTCCCATGGGAACTCACTATGGCATGAAGAAGAGAACACATTTTCTAATTTTTTCTTCAGAGAAAAGATTGTCTGTTTTGATTACATAGCATTTAGTTTAATTGTATTGCTCTGTCGTCCACATGGTTACAATTATTTTGTAAATTCATTTCTTTGGTTCTGTTTATTTTTTTTTTTTACCCCATGAGATCCTAGGATCATTAATTATCTCATAAAGGGACCTTAGAAATTGTCAAATATAACCCTCTTATTTTATATAAGATGTAATTGAGGCCTAGAGAGATTAAGTGATTTGTTCAGCTATCAAATGTTCAATTTGGACACATCTTTATTCAGCCCATTATTCTGTATACCATATACCATACTGTCAGTTTATATAAGTTTTTCCATGTTTTTCTAAATGTCTTATACTTGTCACTTCCAGTGGCACAATAAAGTTTCACATCCACATACATCCATTTTTTTTTCCTGAGGCAATTAGGGTTAAGTGATTTGCCCAGGGTCACACAGCTAAGACATGCCAAGTGTCTGAGACCAGATTTGAACTCAGTTTCTTCTGATTTCAGGGCTGGTGTTCTATCCACTGTACTACCTAGCTGCCCCATGCCTTCATTTTCAAATCAATGAACTGTGTTTTAGTTCTTTGGAACAATATTAAAAAGGAGCTATAATTAATGTTTAGGTTATAGAGGAAAAAGAGAGAAAAGAATTCCCAAGGCCATGAAATACTATTATGAGTTGGGAATGAACATTGCTTTAATTTGAACCCACTTCCCCCGGGGACTATGTTCCTCCAGTTTATAAGATAGTTAATGCTTCAATACTTGTTATATGTTTTTCATAATTTTTTTAAAAAGAACAAAATTTGAGTGTATGGGATTTTCTTTTTTAGACTGGACATACTCAGCAGTGGGATCATGGAATTAAAGTTTATGAATGCCTAAAGTTATTTTTAAAGCATTACTTCAAATATTTTCTTGGGTGATTGTGCTGATTTATATATCCTGAAGATGCTCTAAAAAGAAAATTTTGTGTGCATTTAGACAAGTGCTTAAATGTTCTGTTTCTGTGGCAAAAAGAACACATTGATGGGCAGCTAGGTGGTGCAGTGGATAGAGCACCAGCCCTGAAGTCAGGAGGACCTGAGTTCAAATCTGGTCTCAGACACTTAACATTCCCTAGTTGTGTGACCCTGGGCAAGTCACTTAACCCCAATTGCCTCAGCAAAAAGCAAAAAAAAAAAACAAAAAAAAAAACAACAAAAAAAAAACACATTGGATAAGGAGTAATGGAACCTAAGTTTGAATTTTGAGTCTGCTATTTACTATTTGTGTAACTCTGGACAAGCTATTTCACGAATCTGTGCCTCAGTTTCCTCATATGTAAAATGAAAGGAAATCTCTAAGGGTTTTATCCTGGTGATTAAGGTTTAAGAATTGAGAATATAAGGAAAGCTACATACTCTTTTGAAATGGTTTAAGATAATTGCATTGCGAATTGAATGAGATAATATGAAGAAAGCTACATACTCTTTGGAAATGGAAGATAGAATTATTTTTAAAATTTATTTTGAAAATTTATCTAGGTTTACTAAAAGCAACCACTATCACCACCAGTTGAGAGAAGAAGAACAATGCACAGAAATGGGCTTTGGAGTGTGAGCTTGCAGGCTGAATTCTCCATGGCTATTTATTAATGAGTAAGCATGGACAACTTAACATTTCAAGGCCTCAGTTCCCTTATCTGCAAAATAAGGGATTAGACTGGAAGATTCCTACTGTTTTCTTCCACTATTAAATTCTATGATCTAGTGAATATCAAGAATGATTTTAGGGAGCCAACATGGTGGAGTGCAGACATGACTCTCTGTGACCTCCTCTGACTTTCTTTCAAACCAACAGCAGATTAAGCCAATCAACTGATTTTGGAGTCAAAGCACTCCCAAATACTTGGAAGACAACACATTCTCAGAAGAAGTTACCTTGGAAGAACTCCAGACCAGGCTTGTTTTAATTGGCAGAGGGAAAGTCTATTGAACTCAGAAGGCAGCACGGGGAGATTGGGGCAGGAAGCCAGGTAGGGACTCATAGTGTGGCAGTTTCTAAACACCTGGGAAGTTTTTGTGAGCCTCTTAGGCTACTCTGTCCTGGTTCCAAGCAGGTGCTTTGGCAGATCTGCCTTTTATAAAAGGTAGATTGTAAACCACTGAGCATACTGGATCTGGCCCCTATTGCCCAGCACTGGAAGTCAATCAGCAGAATTGCCCCGGGGCAAATTAAAGCAACTGTTCCTCCTTTACATTGAACAGATCTCAAGCTTTAAACATGAATAAAAAACAATAAAAAAAGAACTCTCACCACAGACAGAAAGAGAGAAGAACAGACCTTAGATCCTGAGGTGCCTAAAGGTAAAGAAACTCCACAAGAAGCTGCAAAGGGAGCCATTTCACAAAGATTTCCTGGAAGACTGCATAAAGAATCTTAAAAGAGAGTTAAAAGAAAAATGGGGAAATGAAATGAGATCATTGCAAGAAGAAATGGAAAAAGCATATAGTGCCCTACAAAACAGATATGAAAAAACACACCAATTCACTGAAAAAACAAAATTGGTGAAATGGAAAAAAGGCTCCAATGAACAAATGAAAAAAAATTCAATTGGCTAATTATAAAAGAAGCTAAAAAAGGTAACTGAAGAAAATAATACACTAAAAATTAGAATTGAACAAATGGAATTGAATGACTCAGTAAGACTTCAAGAATCAGTCAAACAAAAACAAAAAAAAATGAAAAAAATAGAAGAAAATATGAAAAATCTCCTAGAAAAAACAACTGACCTGGAAAATAGATCTAGAAGAGACAATTTAAGGATTATTGGACTTCCTGAAAGCCATGATAAAAAATGAGAACCTAAACACTATCTTACAGGAAATAATGAAAGAAAACTGCCCTGATGTTTTACAATCAGAAGGTAAAATAAAAAAAAAATTCTTTCCATTGAAAGAATTCACCAATCACCTCCTGAAAGAGACCTCAAAATTAAATCCCCAAGGAATATTGTGGCTAAATTTCAGGACTATCGCACCAAGGAAAAGATATTGCAAGCAGCTAGAAAGAAACAATTCAAATACTGAGGAGCCATAATAAAGATCACCCAGGATCTATCAGCTTCCACCTTAAAGAATCAAAGGGCCTGAAATCAGATATTCCAAAAGGCAAAAAAAAAACTTGGATTACAGGCAAGAATAAGCTATTCAGCTAGAATGAGCATTATCTTTCAGGGAAGAAGATGGATATTTAATGATATAGATGAATTTCACCTATTTCTAATGAAAAGACAAGATCTGAACAAAAAAATTTGACCTCCAAACAGAACTCAAGGGAAGCACCAAAAGGTAAAGAGGAAAGAACTCTTGAGAACTATATTTCTTTTATGGCTATACTTAGAGAATGTGGGTATAATTTGATTTTACTTTGATAAAATGAAAAGAAACTAGAGGTGGAAAGGGGATCATACTGGGAAAATAGCAAAAAGCAGGGAAAATAAGGTAAAAAATAAGGTAAAAAGGAAGTAAAAATAAGGTAAAATTTCATGAAGAGGCAAAGAAAACCTAATATAATTAAGGGAAATAAGGGAGGGGGATAAGGATTGTGTGACTCTTAATCTCATCAGACTGGGCTCTAAGAGAGAGTATCAGACATATTTGATTTCACAGAGAAACTTGTCCCACCTTATAGGGAAGTGGGAGGGAAAGGGGGAAAAGAAAGGGAAAGACTAATAGGAGGGAAAATAGAAGAATTAGGGGAAACATAAACCAGGGGGGAACGGTTCTACCGGCGGGGACTGTTTGAGGGAGGTGATCATCAAAAGCAAAATACTGGGAAGGGCAGAAGGGAGAAAGGGGAAAGAAAAAAGCATAACTTTGGGTAAATAAGATAGCAGGAAATAAAGAACTAGTTATTTTAACTGTGAATATGAATGAGATGAACTGTCCCATAAAACGGAGCAGATAGCAGACTGGATTAAAAGCCAGAATCCTACAATATGTTGTTTACAAGAAACAGATCTAAAGCATAGAGATACATACAGAGTGAAGGTAAAGGGCTGGAGCAGAATCTATTATGATTTAGGTGATCAGAAGATCAAGTAAAAGCAAAGATATATCTAATTAAAAGTGATAAAGAAGGAAAATATATTTTGCTAAAGAGTACTACAGATAATAAAGCAATATCAATATTAAATATAAATTCAACATTTGGTATAGCATCCAAATTCTTAGAGGAGAAGTTAAGGGAGATATAAGAAGAAATAGACAGCAAAATTATACTACTGGGGGATCTCAACCTTGTTCTCTCAGGACTAGATAAATCAAACCATAAAATAAAATAAAAGAGGTAAACAAATGTTTGAAAAGTTAGGTATGATAGATCTTTGGAGAAAACTGAATGAGGACAGAAAGGAGTTTGCTTTTTTCTCAGCAGTTCATGGAACTGATACAAAAATTTACCATGTGTTAGGGCATAAAAAACTCAAAATCAAATGCAGAAAGACATAAATGCATTTTTTTCAGATCATGATGCAATAAAAATCGCATGCAACATAAGGCCAGGAGAAAATAGACAAAAAAGTTAATTGGAAATTAAATAATCTAAACCTGAAGAATGAATGGGTGAAACAGCAAATCATAAACACAATCAATAATTTCATCCAGGAGAATGAAAATAATGAGACAACATACCAAAATTTGTGTGATACAGCCAAAATGGTTATAAGGGGGTAATTTTATATCTCTAGATGATTACTTGCATAAAATAAAGAAAAGATCAATGAATTGGGCTTATAATGAAAAAACCTAGAAAAAGAACAAATGAAAAATCTTCAATTAAATATCAAATTGGAAATTCTGAAAATAAAAGCAGAGATTAATAAAATTGAAAATAAGAAAACTATTGAATTAATAAATAAAACTGAGTTGGTTTTATGAAAAAAAAAACAACAAAATGGATAAATCTTTAGTTAATTTAATTAGAAAAAGGGAAAGAAAAAATCAAATTGTTAGTCTCAAAAATGAAAAGGGAGAACTTTCCACCAATAAAGAGGAAATTAGAGCAATAATTAGGAGTTAATTTGCCCAACTTATACCAATAAATTTGATAATCTAAATGAAATGGAGGAATATCTACAAAAATATAGACTGCCCAGGTTAACTGAAGAGGAAATAAATGATTTAAATAGCCCCATTTTAGAAAATGAAATAGAACAAGTTATTATTCAACTCCCTAAGAAAAAAATCTCCAGGGCCAGATGGATTTACATGTGAATTCTACCAAACATCCAAAGAACAATTAATTCCAATACTATATAAACTATTTGAAAAAATAGGGAAAGAAGGTGTTTTACCAAATTCCTTTGATGATACAGATATGGTGCTGATAGCTAAACCAGGTAGCGTGAAAACAGAGAAAGAAAACTATAGACCAATTTCCCTAATGAATATTGATGCAAAAATCTTAAATAAAATATAAGAAACAAGATTACAGAAAGCCATCCCCAGGATAATACACTATGACCAAGTAAGATTTATACCAGGAATGGAGGGCTGGTTCAATGTTAGGAAAACTATCAGCATAATCAACTATATTAATAACCAAACTAAAAAAATCATATATCTAAAGAGACGCAGAAAAAGCATTTGATAAAATCCAACACCCATTCCTATTAAAAACACTAGAGAGTATAGGAATAAATGGACTTTCCCTTAAAATGATCAGTAGCATCTATTTAAAACCATCAGGAAGCATTATATGTAATGGGGAAAAACTAGAACCATTCCCAATTAGACCATGAGTGAAATAAGGCTGCTCATTGTCACCATTACTATTCAATATTATATTAGAAATGTTAGCTTTGGGGGGGCGGAGCCAAGATGGCGAACTGCAGACAGCTTTCTCTGTGAACTCCTTGGGACCTTCCCTCAGACCCAGACAAAGTGAGCCTTCAAACTGGTTTTTGAGTGAGGGCTCCACCAAACATTTGGACTACAACGCACTTCTATCAAAAATCTACCTTGAAAGAACTCCAGAGAAGGTTAGCCTCAGGGGAAATCGGCCCCTGGTTGCCATCAGACTCCAGCCGGGGCGGAAGTCAGGGCTGCGATAGAGGGGCGGATTTTAGGCACCCAGGAAGCCCCTGGGAGACGCCTGGGCCACTTTGCTCTGCTTGTGGGCAGGTGCTTTGGCAGATCTGCCTTTGGTAAAGGGTGGATCGAGAGCAGCTGAAAATGTGGTCCTAGTGCGAATCTAGCCCCACCAGCCTCAGACTGGAAGTCAACTTGGCAAACTGCCCCAGGGCAAATACAAATTGTTGCAGTTTTCTCTGCTTTTGACCAATATCCCAACTTTAAATCATGAGCAAGAAGCAGAAGAGAGCTCTCACCATAGACAGCTTTTATGGAGAAAAAATAGAACAGTCCCCAGATCCTGACATTATGAAAACAATCCCAGATGAAGCCACAAAGGCAGACTTAAGTTGGTCTCCCTTTCAGAAGGCTTACCTGGATGATAGCATTAAGAATCTCAAAAGAGAGCTAGAAGAAGAATGGGGAAATAAATTGAGATCAGGGCAACAGAAATATCAAAAACTGGAAAATAGGATTGGTGAATTGGAAAAAGACAACAATTCACTGAAAAATAAAACTGGCAAAATGGAAAAAGAATGCATTGAATCAAGAAATTCAACTGGCCAGCTACAAAAGGAGCTAAAAAAGATAACTGAAGGAAATAATACTTTAAAAATTAAAATTGAACAAATAGAAGTAAATGACTAAATAAGACTTCAAGAATCAGTTAAACAAAAACAAAAAAAATGAAAAAATAGAAGAAAATATGAAATATCTCCTAGGAAAAACAACTGACTTGGAAAACAGATCCAGGAGAGGCAATTTAAGGATTATCGGAATCCCTGAAAGCCACGATGAAAAAAAGAACCTGGATGCTATCTTCCAGGAAATCATGAAAGAGAATTGCCCTGATGTTTTAGAATCAGAAGGCAAAATTGGCATTGAAAGAATTCACCGATCACCTCCAGAAAGAGACCCCAAAATTAAAGCCCCAAGGAATATTGTAGCCAAATTTCAGGACTATCGCACCAAGGAAAAGATATTGCAAGCAGCTAGAAAGAAACAGTTCAAATACCGAGGAACTGTCATTAGAATTACACAGGATCTGTCAGCTTCCACATTGAAGGATCGAAGGGCCTGGAACCAGATATTCCGAAAGGCAAAAGAACTTGGATTACAGCCAAGAATAAGTTATCCAGCTAGAATGAGCATCATCTTCCAGGGAAGAAGATGGTCATTCAATGATACAGGAGAATTTCACCTATTTCTAACGAAAAGACCCTGAACAAAAAAATTGACCTCCAAATAGAGAACTCAAGAGAAGCATAAAAAGGTAAAAAGGAAAACTCTTGAGAACTATATTTCTACTATAGGTATCCTTTAAAGAATGGCAGTATAATTTGATTTTTCTTTGATAATAATGGAAAAGAGATTAGAGGTGGAAGGGATATGATACTGAAAAAGAAAAATGGGGGAGGGGGGAAAGGAGGCAAAATAAAGTAAAAATAAAGGAGGTAAAATAAGGCAAAATCTCATAGACATAGAAGATCTAATATAATTGAGGGAAAGAAGGGAGGGCGATGAGTATTGTGTAAACCTTACTCTCATTAGATTGGACTCTAAGAGAGTATATCAGTCACATTTGGCTTCAAAGAAAGGCCTGACCCTCCTTGTGGGAAGGTAGGAGGGAGGGAAGAAAAGGAAAGGGATAAACTAATAGAAGGATTAGGGGAAAGGTATAAAGGGGAGGGAGGGACTCTAAAGGGAGGAGGATTATTGGTGGGAGGTGGTCATCAAGAGCAAAGTACTGGGGAGGGGGGAAGGGAGAGAGGGGAAGGGGAAGATAAAATCATAACTCTGGGTAAATAAGATGGCAGGAAATACAGATATAGTTATTTTAACTGTGAATGTGAATGGGATGAACTCTCCCATAAAATGGAAGCAGGTAGCAGACTGGATTAAAAGCCAGAATCCTACAATATGTTGTTTATAAGAAACAGATCTAAAACGTAGAGATACATACAGAGTGAAGGTAAAGGGCTGGAGCAGAATCTTCTATGCTTCAGGTGAACAAAGAAAGGCAGGGGTAGCAATCCTTATCTCGGATCAAGTAAAAACAAAAACAGATCTAATTAAAGAGATAAGGAAGGAAACTATATTTTACTAAAGGGTAGCATAGACAATGAAGTGGTATCAATACTAAATATATATGCACCTAGTGATATAGCATCCAAATTCCTAGAGGAGAAACTAACAGAGATGCAAGGAGAAATAGACAGTAATACTATACTAGTGGGGGATCTCAACCTTGCTCTCTCAGAATTAGATAAATCAAATCACAAAATAAATAAGAAAGAAGTTAGGGAGATAAACAAAAGGCTAGAAAAGTTAGGTATGATAGATCTCTGGAGGAAATTGAATGGTGATAGAAGGGAGTATACTTTTTTCTCAGGGGTTCATGGAACTTATACGAAAACTGATCATGTTTTAGGGCATAAAAACCTCAAAATCAAATGCAGAAAAGCAGAAATAGTAAATGCATCCTTCTCAGATCATGATGCAATAAAACTCACATGTAATATAAGGCCAGGAGAAAATAGACCACAAGTTATTTGGAAATTATATAGTCTAATCCTGAAGAATGAATGGGTGAAAGAGCAAATCATAGACACAATCTATAATTTCATCCAGGAGAATGACAATAATGAGACAACATACCAAAATTTGTGGGACACACCTAAAGCGGTTATAAGGGTTATTTTATATCTCCATATGCTTACTTGCGTAAAACAGAGAAAGAGAAGATTAATGAACTGGGCTTACAATTAAAAAAGCTAGAAAAAGACCAAATTAAAAACCCTCAATTGAATACCAAATTGGAAATTCTGAAAATTAAAGGGGAGATCAATAAAATTGAAAATAAGAAAACTATTGAATTAATAAATAAAAGTAAGAGTTGGTTTTATGAAAAAACCAACAAAATAGATAAGCCTTTAGTTAATTTGATTAGAAAAAGGAAAGAGGAAAATCAAATTATTAGTCTCAAAAATGATAAGGGAGAACTTTCCTCCAATGAAGAGGAAATTAGAGTAATGATTAGGAGTTTCTTTGCCCAACTTTATGCCAATAAATTTGATAATGTAAATGAAATGGAGGAATATCTACAAAAATATAGATTGCCCAGGTTAATAGAAGAGGAAATAAATTATTTAAATAGCCCTATTTCGGAAAAAGAAATAGAACAAGCTATTAATCAACTCCCTAAGAAAAAATCTCCAGGGCCAGATGGATTTACATGTGAATTTTACCAAACATTCAAAGAACAATTAATCCCAATACTATATAAACTATTTGAAAAAATAGGGAAAGAAGGTGTACTACCAAATTCCTTCCATGACACAGATATGGTGCTGATAGCTAAACTAGGTAGGGAGAAAACTGAGAAAGAAAACTATAGACCCATTTCCCTAATGAATATTGATGCAAAAATTTTAAATAAGATTTTAGCAACAAGATTACAGAAAGTCATCCCCAGGATAATACATCATGACCAAGTAGGATTTATACCAGGAATGCAGGGCTGGTTCAATATTAGGAAAACAATTAGCATAATCAATTATATTAATAACCAAATTAATAAAAAACCATATGATTATCTCCATAGATGCAGAAAAAGCCTCTGATAAAATCCAACACCCATTCCTATTAAAAACACTGGAGAGTATAGGAATAAATGGGCTTTTCCTTAAAATGATTAGTAGTATCTACTTAAAACCTTCAGCAAGCATCATATGTAATGGAGACAAACTATAACCATTACCAATAAGATCATGTGTGAAACAAGGCTGCCCATGGTCTCCATTACTATTTAATATTGTATTACAAATGTTAGCTTTAGCAATAAGAGAAGAAAAAGAGATAAAAGGAATTAAGAGTAGATAATGAAGAAATCAAATTATCAGTCTTTGCAGACGACATGATGGTATACTTAGAGAGCCCTAGAGACTCAACTAAAAAACTACTAGAAACAATTCACAATTTTAGCAAAGTTGCAGGATACAAAATAAATCCACATAAATCATCAGCATTTTTATATATTACCAATAAAGTTCAGCAGCAAGAGATACAAAAAGATATTCCATTCAAAATAGCAGTTGATAGTATAAAATATTTGGGAATTTATCTGCCAAGAAAATGTCAGAAACTATATGAACTAAACTACAAAACACTTTCCACACAAATCAAATCAGACCTAGTCAATTGGAAAAACTTAAAATGCTCATGGGTAGGACGAGCGAATATAATAAAAATGACAATACTACCCAAACTAATTTACTTATTTAGTGCCATACCAATCAAACTCCCAAGAAATTATCTTACAGATCTAAAAAAAATAGTAGCAAAGTTCATTTGGAAAAACAAAAGGTCAAGAATTTCAAGGGGATTAATGAAAAAAAAGGCTGACGGTGGTGGACTTGCTGTACCAGATCTAAAACTATATTATAAAGCAGCAGTCATCAAAACCATTTGGTACTGGCTAAGAAATAGAGTAGTTGATCAGTGGAATAGGATAGAATCACAAGACAAACTAGGCAATAACTATAGCAATTTGGTTTTTGATAAACCCAAAGACCCCAGCTTTTGGGATAAGTATTCACTATTTGACAAAAACTGCTGGGAAAAGTGGAAACTAGTGTGGAAGAAATTAGGGCTTGACCCACATCTAACACCACATACCAAGATAAGATCTAAATGGGTTCATGATCTGGATATAAAGAGTGATACTATAAGTAAATTAGAGGAATGTAATATAGTTTACCTCTCAGACCTATGGAGATGGAATAAATTTATGTCCAAAGAAGAACTGGAACTCTTAATTGAAAACCAGATAGATAACTTTGACTATATTAAGTTAAAAAGTTTTTGTACAAACATAATCAATGCAGACAAGATTAGGAGGGAAGCAATAAATTGGGAAATCATCTTTACATTTAAGGGTTCTGATAAAGGTCTCATCTCTAAAATATATAGAGAATTGTATCATATTTATAAAAATTCAAGCCATTCTCCAATCAATAAATGGTCAAAGGATATGAACAGACAATTTTCAGAGGATGAAATTAAAACTATTTATAGTCATATGTAAAGGTGCTCCAAATCACTGTTGATCAGAGAAATGCAAATCAAGACAACCCTGAGGTACCACTTCACACCTGTCAGATTTGCTAAAAT
>JAJPUD010016670.1:0-33366 GCA_023553655.1 Myrmecobius fasciatus
CCCCCCCCCCTCCCACTTAGCTGGAGGAAGTCTGTCCTAGCCCCGCCCTTGTCGAGAGCTGCAGGTGCAGGCACAGCCTCGGGTGTCGCTGTTCTAGCCATGGCCCTCCTAGGTGCTTCGAGGTTGAGGTATGTGGGAGCCAGCCATCAGAGTCAGCCGTTGCCTCCAAGCTGCCCACTCTGACCTCCCTCTTCCCCGTGTCCATATGGTGAGGAGGCCCCAAACGCAGCCATGTTCGCCAAATCCTTTCGCGTCAAGTCGAATGCGGCCATCAAGGCCTCCGACAGGCGCATGCTTCAGGCGGATGTGGCCGTCACTTTTCCTGATGTTGACAGAGAGCAGATTCCTGGGAGGAAGGAACTCAGCATCATGAGACTATGTCTTTACAAAGGAAATTCCGTGATCGTATACGTGAGCAGGAGAAACCCTGTCTTTTTAGAAGTACAGAGAAACCTGTACCCAACCATTTATACTCTGTGGGCCTACCCTGATCTTTTACCGGCCTTCACAACATGGCCGACAGTGCTGAAAAATTTGGTAGGAGGAGCGGATTTCATCCTGTGGGGGCTCGTGGTGCCCCCTGGTGGCCTGCCCGTGGTAAAGCAGGGGGATCTCTGCACTATCACCTTGGTTGGGAACAGGGCTCCCGTGGCCATCGGAATTGTCAAAATGGCCACAGCTGAGATGCTGGCTTCTGGCCTGAAGGGGAAAGGCTTCAATGTGTTCCACACCTACCTTGATTATATGTGGCACTTGGGCAACAAGTCATCCCCGCCCACCATTGTCCCAGGTTCATCTGGAGAGTGCCACAGAGGAGGGTGCGGGGGTGGGAGGTGGGAGGCACCATTCTGTTGTTCAGGAAGAGGCAGAAGGGGAGAAAGAAATCAGAGCAGCTCAAGAGAATCCCCCCAGAGAAGCCGCCTAGGGCTCTGATGTGGCAGAATTGAGTCAAGATGCTGCTGGTGACAAGACCCTTCGAGAGCAAATGGATGAGCTACTGCATAATTGTTTTTTTTTCACGTGCTGAAGTGCCAGGTTACCCAGGCTGACCTTCCCTTGCTCACTAGCACCTTTCTGGGCAGGCACATGTTTTCCTGCTGCCCCAGAGGGCAGCAGCTGGACATTAAGAAGTCCAGCTACAGAAAGCTCTCCAAATTCCTGCACCAGATGATGAAGCAGAAGATCCTGCACTTGAAAGAGCTGAGCAAAGGTGCGGAGAGCATTGTGTCCATAGACTGCAAGCACCCTAGTATCACGTCTTTAATCGTGCCTAAGCCTGCAGCAGACCATCCGATTATCCAGAAGGTTACAGAGGGGGAACGGTCCTATTACGCTCCAGAGATCAAATCCCTGTGCCGCATCCCAGCCAGGATGTCTGCACTCTTCCGAAACTCTGGCTTTAAGAAAGGGAGCATCCTCTCTGCCCGTGAGGCCTGCAGGGCGATCCAGGACTATATCCAGACAAGCTGGTTGATGAAGACTGCATAGACCTTGTTAAATTGGATTCCATCTTGTGCGACTGCCTCCTGGAGGAATCAGAGCAGTTCAAGCTGGCCAAACTTCCATGGGAGAATCTCTTTGCAAGATGTCTGGGGAAACTGCAGCCTGCCTACAGAGTGACTTTTTATGGACAAGAGCCTGTTGTGAAGAAAGGAAAAATCTATCCCATTGAAGTCATCCTGGCACAGAGAGCATTCAACAAAAAAGTGACCCTGATCCGGAATCTGGAGACCTACAGACTTGATCCTTATAACATGGCTGCTCTCCTTAAGCAACATGGCCAGGCTAGTGCCAAGGTCAACCAGGTCCCTGAGAACAAGAGTGTTGTTCAGGTCCAAATCCAGGGCAACCAGATCAGTCTTCTCAGCCATCTCCTGCTTGAAGAATATGGCATCCCTGCCAAATATATCCATGGCCTAGAAAAGGCTCTCAAAGCTTGTAAGAACTGATAGATTCAACTTCAAGTCTCAAGGTTCTTGAAGCTCTAATCTCTCTGCCAGTCATCTCTCTGATTATTTTCAACTATTTTCAAGTTTTAATAGAATGAAATTATTTAGAATGAACATTTTTGTTCTAAAACCAAAAAGCAAAAAACCCCAAACTTTTTCTGAAATGTTTATAAACTACCTGTAACATTCTCCTCATCCACTAGTTTACTAATCATAATAAAAGGTGGGTGGGTATGGGGGGGAGAGAGGGAGAGTCATTTGAAATCTAAACCTTCTACTTACTGTGACTATGAGCAAGTAACAACTTCCAAAATCCTATTTTATATCTGTTGGATGGGCAGAATATTACAATATGTTACTCATAATTGTGAGGAAAAATACTGATAAACTATAAAAGCGTGAGTATTACAGACTGTAAGTGAGGAGTGACAAAACTGGGCTCTAAAGTTAACTTCAAATTCTTAGAACTCTAATCTTTATTTTTTATTAAAGCTTTTTATTTGTACAATATATGTATGGGTAGTTCCTCACCATTGATCCTTACAAAGCTTTCCCTTACAAATTTTCCCCCCAGTCCCCTCCCCTCCCCTCCCCTAGATGGCAGGAATTCCACTACATGTTAATAATGTTAAAATACTTGACAAGTTGTGCAAGAAAAATCCCATCTACAAGAAAAAAAAAAGAAAATCAGAGAAAGGCAACACAATGCAAGCAAATGTCAATAGAGATCATGAAAATGTTACATTGTGGTCCATATTTCATATCCCTCTCTCTGGGTGTATATGGCTTTCTTCACTGAACAATTGGAACTGGTTTGAGACAATTCTTTGTTGCAGAGAGCCATGTCCATCAGAGAACTCTAATCTTTAAGCCAGTCATTTATGTGTTTTCAGCTTTTGGAAGAAAAATAGAATTTACTACTAAAGTAGTTTTTTTTTTCAGATAAAAAAAATCTTAGCCAAAATCTTGCTAAACTCTTGCAGCATCCTTGTCAAGGTGATGAATTAGTGATACTGTCAAAAAGAAAGAAAGAAAGAAAGAAAGAAAAAACAGGAAATGTTCTTCTTAATGCTGTAAGCTTCCTTGCTTGCTAGGAGCGAGTAACAGCCCCTAGAAACTTCATTCTTATCTGTTAAATGGGGAGAATATTAATGTTGACCTCATAATTGTTGGGAGGAAAACTATTTAGGAATCCCTATACAAATGTGAATCTTTTGTATAGCAGAATGCAGAAATAAAGTTGGATTCTACTATTTAAAGTCGCAGGTTTCCTGGGGTTTTAATCTTGATCTAATGTTATCTCTGTGATTGTTTAATCTTTGAAACAATGAAATAGAATTCACTACCAAAATAATTTTTGTTCTAAACAAAAAACCCAAAAACAAACTCCAAAAATCCCCAAAACAAACAAAAAAAACAAAAGAAAGACCAAAAAAATCTTTAAAAAGATAAAAAACCCAAAAGTAAAAACAGACAAAACCCCCCAAAAATCAAAAGAAAGTACAAAATAAAATCCACCAAAATTAAAAAAAAACAAGTATGGAAAAACCACAGAAAGTGAAAACAACAACAATTTAAAAAAAAAAAAACCTTGCTTAGTAATCCTGGAAGGGGAGCTTGGGGTGAAGGGGTGGAAGAAGGGAGGCAGGAAATGTGATTGACCTGGTATGTATGGTACAATGGGAAATTAAAAAGCTCTGATTCTTGTTTGTCAGATGGGGAGAATATTACAAAATCTAACTCATAATTTCTGTGAGAAAGGCTATTGGTATCATCTGTAATTAATGTGAGTCCCCCTACACCACCAAGTGTGTGAAGAGAAGACGTGGCTTACAAAGCTGTATTCTTCAAACGAAATCCCAAGTGTCCTGGCACAACAGCCTTTGGGCCAGTCAGTCATCTCTGGGGCTGCTTTCAACTTCTAAAAGAATCCAGTGTAATTTGTCACCAAAATAATTTCTTTCTAAAAATCTTGGTGAATTCCTTGCAGCAGCAAGGGTGGGAATGGGAGAGGGTGGGGGGAAATGTGATTTTTGCTGAATGTTAGTTAGCCTGCTACTTTCTAACTGACAGTGGGCATGTTAAGAGACTCTAGAAGTCTATTTCTTCTCTGGCACATGGGGAGAATATTATAAGGTGTAAGGAAAAATCTTGGTAAAGCCCATATAAATGTGAATCCTGCGGACCATGAAATGTCGTCAAGTTACAAATGTCCTGGGGTTCTAAAATCTTTGAACTTGCTACCTCTATGTTGTCGCCTCTTGAAAGAATGAAATAGAATTCCTGACCAAAGTCATTTTCTGTTTAAAACAAAAAAAGCTTGGCTAACATCTTGCCTGTTATTTTTGGAAGGGGGAGGGGTGCGGCTGGGAGGGGGGCAGACTGTAGCAGCTAGTAAAAGTCTGGATCTTATCTGTCAGGTGGGGAGAACTCCTAATTGTCATGAGGATCTTAGGCCAGCCCACATTGGTGTGAGTCTCTTGCTGCACTGCAGAGTACAGACAGCAGAGGCCTGTATAACAAAGTTAGTCTCCAGAACTTCCAGGTGTCCTGGGCTCTGTCTACAAGCTACTTGTTTCTATAACTGTTTTTGAGTTCTGAATGAATGAATCCACCAAAATAAATTGTTTTTTTTTTCTAAAATAAAAAAATGTGTTGCTGAAATCTTGGTAAACAACTTGCCAGTGGTCTCCTTATATCCTAGCTTAGCAATTCTGTTCAAAAAGGGGAAAGGCAGTTAAGTCTGCAGTGTGGCAATGTGAGCTTTCTACTTCTTGACTCATTGACTGTGGGTAAACAAGAACCTGGGAAAGACTCAGTTTCTTTATTTGTCAGGTAGGGATAATAGTGCTATGCCTAATTGCTGCTTGTTGTCAGGAAATCCTTATAGAAATGGGAGTTTGGCTCTTGTGCACACTTCAGTGTGGCACAAAGCTAGGAGACCAGGTTGAAGCCGGATTGTGGTAGAATGTTTGTGAAAAGCCAAACGGGGCTCAAAAAGGCGCTAATGCTAATAATGATGAAACTGCAGAGTATCTTAAGGTTTATAAAGAACTTTACAGATATTTTATCACTTTATCCCCAAGACACATGAAGAAATGGAGCACCCAGGAACTAAGTATCTTGCCCAGGCTAGGGCTACTGAGGGCTACTGAGTCTGGCAATAGGAGCAAACCTGCTGTTAAGGAATATCGCTTTAGTAGCTTTATGGAGAATGGATTGGAATATGGAGAGGCTGGAGTCAGGGAACCAGATTAAGCGTCTGTAAACATATTCCTGAAGTTTTAATTTCTTAGACGATTTTTGTTAGGAGGAGTGGAATTAAGGGCAGAAGCAATGTCCTAGCTAATTGCCAAGACAATTTCTCTATAATATGTCAATCAATTCCCCTTCCTATCATCCCTATTTCTGTGATGATAAACTATTTTCTCAGTCAAAAACAAAACAAAACATATTCCTGATGAGAGGCATGAGGGCTTGAACTCGAGTGGTTGGAGAGGAGGTAATATACAGGAGAGATCTAGATGGAAATGGTAAGTAACCGGCTGTAGGGAGAAATGAGAATAAGGAAGCAAGGAGAATGTGGAGCTTGTGAGCCTGGAGGGCACCCGAGTGGCAATAGGAGGGCTCCCCAAGGACGGCTCGAGGGCACTGTAACTGGTCTCTTGGATATGATGAGTTAGAGATTCCTGTGCACCAATCCAGGTAAAATGCAATAAGGAGTTGAGACAGGATTATAGTTCTAGCAGGAAAGAGAGGAGTTAACTTTCTAGAAATGACCATTAAATTCACAAGAGCTCATGATATCACCAAGTGAGAGAATAGAGAGAAAACAGAGAAGCTTCAGGTCTAATCACAGTCAGAGAATATGATACAGATAATGATCAGCGATCATGAAAGGAAACTGAGGAGTCATATGCCTGTGCCCACACACCCCTCCAGCATCACTTCTTTAACATTTATATTTATTTTTATATTTATACTTTTTTGTTGCTGTTCATTTGTTTCAGTCATTTCTGAATCTTCATGACCCCATCAGGGGTTTACTTGGCCAAGATACTGGTGTGGTTTGCCGTTTCTTTTTCAAGCTCATTTTACACATGAGGAAACTGAGGCAAAGAGTGTTAAGTGACTTGCCCAGAATCATACAGCTCGTGTCTAGGGTCAGATTTGAAAATGAGGCTTCTGACTTTAGGCCTGAAGCGCTATCCACTATACCACTGTGCTACCCCATATTGACACATACTAAGTTCATTTTATGTATAATGTATGTTTGTATTTTTTTAATTTTCTCTATAATATTAAGACTCTCAAGTCTCCTTTGCTGGATCACCATCCATCTCATAGCCTCTAATTGCCATTATAACCCAAGGATCTCTCCTCTCACTATATACTTTCTCACTTGAAATTATCAGCTCTTATGAGTTTAATGCTCATTTCTATGAAGATGACCCCTTTTTATATATCTAGCCCCAGTTTCAGAGACAGAGAGAGAGAGAGAGAGAGAGAGAGAGAGAAAGAGAGAGAGCAGCATCCTGCAAATTGAGAGAGAAGAGAGTCAGTATATAGGAGGTTAAGGTTGATGACTGAGCTCAAGTCATTAACTTTCCTGAGCAGATTGATAAGGGTACACTCCTAAGCCAGGAATATAATAAGTAATCCATACCTTCTCGTTCGTTGTTTTTTAACCTACATTTTCCATTAAGATTTTGTCAAATAGTATACATATTCATCCTGAATGTAAAGGCAATGTACAAGGTTGGTATGTGCACGCGCACACACACACACACACGCGCACACACATACAGAGTGGATTGCAAGGGAAGACATTAGCAGTTGAGGTGATCTGAGAAGCTTCATATAGAAAGTGGTACTTGAGCTGCATCTTTAAAAAGGAAAGATATTCTGGCTGTTGGAGGCACAGAGGAAGTGCACTCACCAATACAAAGGCACAGAGATGGAAGATGAAATGCTAAGAGTGAAGAATAGAAAGGCGGCCAGTTTGGCTGAATTGTGGAGTGTGGATAGGACAGTGACATTCAGCAAGCCTAGAAACATGATTATGAAGGCCTTTTAAAACTAAGTGGAGAAGTTTATATTTGATCCAATGGCACTAGGGAGCCATTGGAGTTTATTCCATCTTTGTGGCTGATCCACTTTCTTTGACAGTCAGATGTCTCTACTTTTTACATGTAAGTCTTGTGGTATAGTATGTTGTGATTTCCTTAAAATCCACCATCAGCTGATCAATCAAGGTATTGGGGATACCAGTGGAGCCAATTTGGGGCTATATATAATGCATGGGCCATATAATTTGAGGCCTTCTTAGATCTCACAGTATTTCACAAGGTTACAGCCAGTTAGCATTGGTGGGCAAATAGAAATTATTAAAAGGTAGAGCTTTGTTTTCAGGACCCACTGAGCAAATTAACCTTCCTCTCCACCAGTAGGAACACTAGGAATTTTTGTTCCACAAGCAAAACTTTCTGAAAGAGGTCCTTTATTGTTGGTTAAGTGAAGAATAATTGCATCTTCAGCCCCCCTGCAATGCAGGGACTACTTCTGTAATCTCTGTGTCTATGGAAGGAGAAAAACGACATCATTTTGTCACTCTCAGAGCCCTTTCCCCTTGCTTGGACTTTTAATCTGTGTACTTTCTTGCTCCAAAATGAAACTCTGAGTGTAAAACTTCCAACAAGGAAACAGAAGTGGTCTAGAGCAAGGAGGTACCTTTTGCAAGCTAGGTTGGACGGGATGATTTATATTAAATACAAGATGAAGACTTTGTGGGCTTCCACTTGCTGGTAAATACTTCTCTTGCTAATTGAACTTAGGGGCATCCTTGGGCTCTGCCTCTTTTTTTTTTCTTGTGCTATTTTTTTTATTTGTTTTTTTTTTGTTTTGTTTTTCCCCCTTTGTTTTGTTTTTTGTTTTTGTTTTTTCCTGTGCTCCCCTACCCCCTTAGCCTCTTCTTTTGGTAGCTCTACTTCCATCACTTTGCCACCTTTGCACACCTGCAGACTCCGTTGGCCAGCCCTCCCAGTTCTGTTCTTCCCTGCAGCCCTGCTCTGGATATCTGGGGTGCCTCTGATGGTCTCCTTTTGGCAATGTTTATATGAACTCGGTGCAGATGTGGTTGGCCCGTCAAGCAGTTTGCAATGGCCAGGCCCCACGTCATTCCTCTTCTTTGGAACCACAGAATTCCTCAATAACTATTGGCACTGGCTGCAAAGTACTTTGTTGAGATGTTTATGTGGGAAGTTAGCTTTGTGGCCTCGGCCTTTTTTCCCCCCAAAAGCATTGTGTAGATTTGCCAGAAACAGCAATTATAGCAGGCCAGAGGGACAAAAACCCGGAGCACTTTTGGGAGATTTCTGTTGAGGAGCCATCCTGAAATGCTATTTCAAGTCCAGAACTGAGACAGCTGTGTGCTAGGGAGCTTCTTTTTTTGCTTACTGCTCTCAGATAAAGGACTTATTGTTTCTGTAAACTAGAAGGAGGCTTCACTTATAGGAAGGTAGTTTATCTTCAGTAAAAATAAATAAATAAATAAATTAGGAATTGAGGAGAGTAGATTTCTCTTTCTGAATATGTAGCTCACAGCTTTGGTGGTTTGTTGTTTTGGTTTTTGCCCGGAATAAAGTGATGTTTGCTACGTTCTGATAACATTTTTATTATTTAATATTTGCAATTCATCCTTTGACAATGAAGTTTCTACCTTGGAACCTTTCTCTTTATTCTGCTTGGTTCTTCTACTTATTTGAAACTAGTGTATCACATGCTTCACTTTTGTATTGAAATAAATGAATTCATGCATTTGCTTTCTTCACAGCATGATAGGATAACAGCTAGAATAAAAATAATCAACCTAATATTTCTTGTTGCTGGAAAATAATTATGAGAATATTACACAGAGGAAGCCATGCTTAAAATCAAGGAAGGCTTCATATTGCATTTAAAACTCAAGTGGGACCTTCAAGTATTCTGTTTAGTAGAATAATATATCGATGAACCCGTGGAGAACTAATTATGTTGTTTCACATGAATTACAAATGCAGGGTTTGGCTGCATTATTGTCTTACATGTGTCTTTTACAATTAATCATCATTAAATGTTAGAATTATGAAATGTGAGGTACAAAAATACATACTTTTTTAAAATAAGGAATTAAAGAAAATACCATGATTTCTCCCCAAGTTTGATAGCTGACCTACCTAGCTGCCCAGAATGATATATAGTATTCTATAGACATACGTTATATGGAAATTCCCTCCCCCCCGCCACGAAATAAATGCTGAGTATTGTGCTAATTCTTTGGTCCCCAAAATCTCAGTTCCAATAAGAATGGAATGGCACATGAGTCTGTACACTGTGAGCAGTGGGCAACTTGGGGGCAGCCTTTTGCAAGTCAGAAACTGATACTCTTAGGAGGCAGTTCAATCTGACTTATAGAAGAAGAGCATTTATTTTATATTAGCCTTCCTTTGTAAGCTTTGGGGTGCTATAAACTGGTCATTATAATTAGCAACACAAATAACCAGAGCAGAGATGGTCTTTTTCACGATTCTGCCCCTTGCACCTTGCACAGTTCCAGATATGTTGGAAAGAACGTCATCAATGTTGAATTGAAAAGTAGCTGTTTTAGACATTTATTTGGCGCATTTTTCCATTTAAAACTTTCATGGGAAGAACTTAGTTGAAAGTACTAGTGATACCTGAAACTCACTACATTGAAAACCAGACTCTTCATCTTTTCTGCAGCCCAGTTTTTCCTCCTGTGTTCTACTTTTTTGACATTACCATCTTTTTACTTCTCCAGACTCAAACCTAGATGAGCTCTCTTTGACTCATCACTCTCATGCACCAGCCTCTAATCTACAGAATCATTAAATCATGCTCATTTTCCCTCTAAATGCTTCTTGCATCAGCCTCCTCCTTTATGTTCCCATTGCTACTAACTACCCTCATTGGGGCCTTTATTATCTCTCACTTTACAGTCGCCTCCTCACTGGTCTGCCTACCGCCTGCAGACTCTCCTTCCTTTCTCATGTGCATCTTTCTACCAGAGTAATCATCCTTGATCATGTCATTTTTTCTCCTCAGAAATCTTCAGAATAAAGCCTAAGCTCCTTCATCAGGCATATAAGGCTCTTTGCTTTTTGATCCCTACAGGAAGGACCTGCTTTATCTCCTGCTAATTTTCTTCAGGTACTCTGTGCTATAGGCAAAGTGCTCTATTGAGTATTCCCCAAATACCTCCAGGGCAGTTCAAAGGCACTGGAAGGAATCACAAGGTCATTGAACAGAGGATTTCCTTCTATCTAACAAGACCAAAAAGCAAGTGGAATCAGGCTGGGTCTGTAATTCATTATGCTTTACTCTGATGGATTGATGAGTTTTCTGATATGTGTATTTCCTGCACTGCCCTTGGTCGCAGCCCCTCTGTAGCTTCTGATGCTCTGGATTTCTTAGATGTGGCTTCCCATAAATTCTCCAGAGAAGTTCCACCTAATGGATCCCTTCTCTGCTTCTCTGACTATCTCAGAAGCATTTGTAGCAGTCTTGGCATTCTCATTGATCTGCACGAGTGGCATTCTTAATGCTGGCTCCCAGGGCACCCCAACTTCCCCGGGACTACTCCGTGGAGAGATTGAAGTCTGACCTGGTATGCCTCCTTCTCTTGGGCACGTTGCAGTTAATGTCTTTTATGCCAGTCCTCTAGCACAAGTCATTCTTGATAATGTACTGGCCGCACGGTCCCTGTATTGGCACAATGTCCTTTGGGTTACTGACATTGATGGTCCTTTGAAATGTTCATGGCCACATAAGACCACCAGGAGAGCCTTGCTGTTGTAGAAATAGCCTTCTGGAAGCAGCTTAGATTCCTTCGAAACACTGCACATTCTCTCCATGTGATCCAACCTGATCTCTGTTGTACAGTCTCTGATCCTGCTCACTTGTGGCTTCCAACTCATTTTCCACCAAACTTGTTTTATAACTGCATTGACTATTCAGCTATAGCTATTGATAGACTAGCAATTTCATTAGCTCTCCTTCACATTAATGTAGATTTTCCTAATGAAACTTTATAGTGATCCTGACTCCCATGTAATTGGTATAAAGGCATTCTGAATAACAGTGAGTGATGCAGTTCGTTCAAGAAATATTGATTGAATTTCTGCTCTGTGCTTGGTACTCTGCTAGGCATTGTGGCTAAGAGGGAGAAGAAGGGTAAAACTATATATATGTGGGTATGGGTGTGCTTTATTTATATGTGTATACACACACACACACATATGTGTAAAACACAACGTCTCTGCCCTCATGAGGCCTAAGGACCCCTGAGATGATAAATCTTGTACAAAAGCAAAATATCTCACCCTACCTGTAAATTCTAAGGTAGAAATTCACAGTAACAGAGCTACAAGGTTCTGTAGGAAGGAACTCAAAGGAAAAAGAGCTCACTTTTGTCTTGTAAGATGATGATCATGGTGACCCAGGTTGGACTTGGAATGGAACAGTCAGGTAACTTGTGCAAGGGGACACAGTCGTACTCCTGAGAACTAGGGCTTGAACTCAGAACTTCAGCCTCAAAGACAACTGAAGTTTTCCATTGTGCCACACTGCTTCTGATTCTGGAGAAATAGGGATTCTTTGTCCTTGGTTTCTCTGAACTCTGTGCTTAATCGGTATTTTGTTTCTACAAGTGAACGTAATCCACTTTCAGAGTCCTTGAAATGTGTTTCTGCCCTGTAACCAAACAACCCCTTTTTATTTGTTTGACTACAACACAATACCAATTTGTTCTCCAATCTTCAGTAGTAACCCTCTTTGAAGTACGCAAAGTTATCATAAGCACAGAGCAGTAATTGTGTGGCTCCAGTCGACTTTAAAAAGGATGGGGCCTAGATATCAAACACTTCTGGGTCATCTGGGGAGTGAGGTCTTGGGAATTTAAGGATGCGTGGACTGGCACGCTTTTTCTCTTCTGGCTCTTTAAGAAAAAAACTAGAAGCAGAGGGAGCATGCAGGGACAAGCTTTCTGGATTTGTCCAGGGCATTTCTGTCATTTGTGGACCCCCACACATGTATGCCCTAATGAGCGAGTGATTCGATAAAAGAGGCTTCCAAGACAAGACCTCCTTAAGTGGATGAGGCCAACCTTTAGTGTCCATTGCTTTGAGAGTTGTACTAGTTGAGTGAAATTCATTGATTTGGCATGCGGCTCTACAGATCTTAGAGCCAGATGGGGCCTCAGAGAGCAGCTGCTGAGCAAGAGTCAAGAAGATCAGAAAGTCCATGCTGAGAAGTGCCAGGGTCAGGGTTCAATCCCAGCTTGACCATCTTGCACCTCTGCGTCCTGGACATGTTGTTGCATTTTTCTGGCCCTCACTAAATCGCTAAACAAATCGACTGTTCCCCAGGTCAGTTGGTGGCCTCTGGGTCTAACTGGTGGCACATGGAAGCTAGAACACAGGTGTCTTAATTCTCCATCCAGGACACAGTAGGTTCCCTAACACTCTCATCTCTAGTTACACTGATGCTGATAATAACTTCGCCCAAAGATACAGCTCTTAAAGGTTTACCACAAGTCTTTTGAGGCAGGTGGCCTGAGTTTTGTTGTCCCTTTTTTATGAGTAACCAAACTAAGGCATAGAAAGGTGAGAAGTCTCACAGGCAGGAGACTGACTAGAGTGGCTCATGGGAAGAGATCTGAGGGTAAAGGAATACATTGTGGCAGACATATTGCCACACCTCCTTACACATCCTTCCCTTTCCAGACCCTATGTTTGGAATTTGTACATCCTCTAAATCTCAGTTCAACCACCACCTTTTCCAGGAAGCTTTTTTTTTCTCATTCCCCATTTCAGTAATGACCTTTACCTTCAGGCTTCACATAGATGCTTTCACCCTCATTGAAGCATTTATTGGTTTGTTTGTTTGTTTTCCATTTTCAATAATTCATGCAGTATTTTATTTTTCTCCAGTGATATGTCAAAAAAGTTTTTAACTTTTGTTTTGAAAACTTTGAGCTCCAGATTCTCATATTCCTCCCTTCCATCCCACCATTTCTGAGAAGGCAAGAATTTGAATATAGGTTATTCATGTGGAATCATGTAAACATTTACATAATACTCATGGTGTGAAAGAAAATATAGACTCCCCCATAAAAAAGCTCAAGGAAAATAAAGGGTTTTTTTAAGTGTGTTTCAATCCTATCCCCACAACATCAGTTCTTTCTCTGCAAATGGATGACATTTTTCATCTTAAGTTTTTCAGAGTCTTTGGATCATTGTATTGCTGGCAATAACTGAGTCATTTTACAATATTGCTCTCACTTTGCATCAAATCATGAAAATCTTTACAGGTTTTTCTAAGAGCATCCTCATCATTTCTGACAGAACATTCTTATTCCCTCATAATCCCATATCACAACTTCATGGGCATCCTTTAGTTTCTAATTCTTTGCTATCAGAAAAAGGCTGCTATAAATTTTTTTTTGATAAATAGAGGGTTTTGTCTTCTTTTTTATCCCTTTTGGGATAATAACCTTTTGGTATTATTAGGTCAAAGGGTGTGCATGGTACTATATCCAAAGGGTATAGTTCCAAATTGTTTTAGAGTGGTTGAATCAGTTCACAACTCCACCAACAGTGCATCAGTGTCTCATTTTTTTTCCCATGTTCCCTCCACGATTTGTTATTTTCCTTTGCTTTCCTTTTAGCCAGTCTTGGGTATGAGATAGTAGTACCTCAGAATTGTTTTGATTTGAATTTCTTCAATCAGTGGTGAGTTGGTGCATTTTTTAATATGGCCACAATTCAGATTTTTTTTGTTTGAAAACTGTTCATATCTTTTTATCACTTATGAATTGGAAATGGTTCTTTTATAAATTTGACTCTGTGTGTGTGTGTATCAGAGAAACTTGCTTCACAATTTTTTTTACAATTACTATTGCTATTATTTCCCTCCATTCTATTCCTCTCCCATTTTTCTCTTCTTTCCTTTCACCCTGTCCCTCCTAACAGTGTTTTGCTTCTGACTACCTCCTCCCCCAGTCTGCCATCCCTTGTATCACCTCTGCCCCCTTTTCTTATCCCCTTATATAACCTCCTCCTTTCCTGTAGGGTAAGATAGATTTCTCTACCCAGTTGAATGTGTATATTATTCCCCATTTGAGCCAGTTCTGATAAGAGTAAGATCACTGAGTCCCTCACCTCCCCACCTCTTTCCCTCCATTAAAAAAGCTTTTTTCTTGACTCATTTATGGGAGGTAATTTACCTCGTTCTACCTTTTCCTTTCCCTTACATTTCCTTTCCCAGTACATTTCCCTCTCACTCCTTAATTATTACTTAATTATTCTTTAGTTATCATCCTTTCATATTCAACTTATACCTATGTCCTCTGTCTATAAATATTCCTTCTAACTGCCTCAATGCTCACTGATGCACTTATTAACTAATATTATTTATTAGCAATCTATGTTTGTGTCTTATCCTCTAATTAGACTGTCAACTCTATGCCAGTGCCTTCTAAATTTATCTATGGCTTCTATCTCCCCTAAACTGCATTTCTAACTACATGTCCCACTGGCATCTCAAATTCAGCATGTTGAAAATGGAATCCCATTTGTATCTCCCCCAGCCTGTCCTTCCACAAGCTTCTCCCCCCAGTCTAATCTGCCCTAAATCTTAGTGATTTTACCTCCGCAGGAACTCTTCTGTCTTCTCTTCATTCAGTCATTCAAACCATCATCTTCCATTGCCTATATTCTCAAGTTAGCCTTGTCATAGTTTTCTCTCTGCTTTCAGTGTCCTCCTTCTCCAATCCATTCTCCATGTAGCTGTCACACTTATTTCTAAGCCACGGGCATAACACTGTTAACCTTCTTCTTAAGAGTATTTGGCATCTCCCTGTTGCCTGATTCGTAACAAAATCCTCAGCCTTCACTCTTCATCATGTGACCCACTTACTTTTTTGTCTTATTCCACTTTACCCACACTCGTGTCCATTCAGAATGAACTCATTCAAAGTTTCCTATGTGCAGCATTCCATCTCCCACCACCATGCCTTTGCATAAGAGGTTTCCTATGTTGGGGTTTTTTGGATGCATTTTGGATTAAGTGACTTGCCCAGAGTCACACAGTGTTAAGTGTTTGAGGCTGGATTTGAACTCAGGTGTTGCTGACTTAAGGGCTGGTGTACCATCTGGCTGCCCCCCCCCCTTTGTTTTTCAGGTTATATTCCTTTCCCTCCTTCACCTCTTGGAATCCTTAGCTTCCTTATTATGGTTCCAGGAGTGGATAAGGAGTGAAAAACTGGCTGTTGGGGCTGGTGATGGAGGGAGGGCAGGAGGATAATCTAAAACAGTCATAGCAAACTCAAATAGAAATGGATTCCTGTGGACTTAGAAAACATAATCTATGTTATAGTGTATCTTTCTTTACTTTGGTAAATATTTCCTGGTTACATTTTAATCTGGCTTGGGCCCCATTCAGGAATTTTGCTGCAAATTTGATAGTTCTGGCCTCAAATATGAAGCATAGCTGGACATAGCTGGCCGTGTGACATTTTCACCAATCAGGACAGTGAAGGCCCCGTGGACGTCACTTAAAAAGTAAGGGAGTTAAGCTCCCTGAAACATGGCCTTGGCTTTTGGTCCAGAAGGTTCAGCACCAGGTGGATGGAAAGGTTTCCATCCTGAAGAAGGTGGTGCTTGAGATGGGTTTGGAGAAGATCAGGACTCTCCAGAGGCAAAGGTGAGGAGGTAGTAGATTCCAGGCTTGTGTAGATGGCCTGAAGAGGAGAGATGGAATGTCTGCCGGAGAGTCTGTTTGGAAAGATTGTTGAGTATGGAGAAGGATGGAATTGGCCCTATGGCTGGAAAGGTAGCATGTAGCCAGTTGTAAAGAGTTTTAAGTGATAAGAAGAGGAGCTTGTATTTGTTCCTAGAGGAATTCCAGAGCCACTGGAGTTTACTGAGAAGAGTATTGTGATATGGTTGGACCTGTGTTTCAGCAAATTCATTTTTGTAGCCTTATGGCAGGTGGATTAGAGAGGAGAGAGACTTTGAGGCAGGAAGACCAATGAGTAGACAATGCGCTAAGTTCTACCAAGAGATGACTAAGACGGTGACCAGGGTGAAGAGGAGAGGATGGATATGAAACATGGAGAGGTTAAAAAAAAAGACAAGACCTGGCAACCAATTGGATGTGTGGGGCAAATGAGAGTCTGATGAACCTCGGTGACCAGAAGGCTAGTGGTGTCCTTGCCAGAAGTAAGGAAAGACTTTGGGGAGAAGATGATTAATTCTGTTTGGAGCATTTTGAGTGTGACTACTTTACACCAACTGGATCTCCAGTTCAAGTGGAGTTCAGGTGAGAGACTAGGTCAGATAGAGATCTGAGAGGGACTTCCCTATTGCACTGAAATCACAAGTCTGGACATATTCCATGTCCCCTTCATTCCACCCTATCCCATGCTTTTCTTTGCTTTTCTATATCACTCACCCCTTCTCACACCCCGCCCCAGTAGCATTCAAGCTCCTCGACCAGAATGGTAAGTCCTCTAAGATATTGGTTTGCTTTGGTTTTTCCTGCCCCCACGTGACCCTTTGTGAGTGATAAGGCATGTCTTTTATGTAGGGAATCCTATATTCAGTATATTTCACATTAGTAATGACTCGAGTTAGTATTCGAGTCAGCTGGTATTTTAGCTATGATGCCAAATTCGTTTTCTTTTTAAGGCAGAAAAAATCCAAATGACCTGCATTTTGGCTGTTTAACCAGAGAACCATTTTGAATGAAGCGCCTGGATTGGGATTTTTTAGGATTGTCGTCTGTGCTCCATTGAGACCACCACATTCCTTCTCATAACCTGAAGCAGATTCCAAAGAAAAGTCTTTTTTTAACAGGTATCTCGACCAATTCAGCAAAGTCCTTATGACTGGAACAAACCAGGACAGCAGCTCTTTGTCACGTGGTACATTTCTTAAATGCTAACTCGATAGGTCGGAGATGAGATTATAACCCTGGTTAATTTTAGCTCTAAGATACCGAGATGCCTTGTCCCCACCGGAGGCCCTTCAGGCTTCCTTAGAAATGAATGGCTCTGTATTTCCAAATCTTTTTCTCTGGTGACTGATGCTGCCCTTTCTGTTCTGTGCCACGTCTATTTCAGCAGCAACATCATTATGGGGGGTGACACTAGTTATGTTGTGCCATGATGCTGACAACAGTGACTTTCGCCAGGGAACAGTAACCAGTGAAAGGGCATCCATCATCAGGGAACACAGGGGAACAACCCAAAGCCCAGCAACCACATTATCAAAGGCGCCGCTTGGCTGGAATCACAAGCATGTATTCTAAAAAGGGTACATTTCACGTTGTTACCCCATCTAGACCTTCATCCCTTCTGAAAACAAGTGGTGTTTAATAATCCCCTTCTTTATGTAAGCGACAGTCTCAGAGCTTGTGATATAGATCCCAATACCTTCAGAGCTTTTGGAAATCATTTGGATGGCCTGTAAAAAATAAGCATATGCAGTGCTTAATACGGAAAGGTCAGTTCTGCCACGGTGACTGCTGAAGCATAATGTGGCAAATGAGGGCCTTTTTTTTTTTTAATTCATCCATCTGGGAACATTCGAACTTACCTTTTCAAAAAGTTGCAAGACTTTTTTTTTATCTGTTGTGTCCTGACTGAATGAATAGCAGGCTAAAGCTGACTTTACGTCTAAACCAACTTATTGAAAATGCCAAATACTTTGTATAAAAAACGGTAATAGGCAGTTTTACCTGGCAGCAGATCTCACTTGTCAGTGCCCTTCATAATTATTATGATCTAAGCTGGTTGTTAAACTTGAAAACTGATATATCTCCATTTCTCTAAAGTTCATTATCATCTCAGAGATTTGGATTGTTCCATTTAGGGGTTAGCTTTCTCCACTTGTGAGATTTGGCTTAAAAGGCTTTGTTTCCTTTACAGTAGTTGGCAATTACAGTTTTTGGTTTTCTTTAGAATGGATCACTTTAAAATTACAGTATGTGCCTCTCCCAGAAGATATCATAACACGGAAACATGAGCAGGTGGTCCACCTGCTTATTGGTTTGACTGTTCATAATTTTAAGAAAGCAAATGTTCTCATTGGGTTTCCCGGGCCTGTTCCATGTAAACGAAATATCGAATGATTTCTGTAATCTCAGCATTCCCCAGTAATCCAAATCATTTGGTCTAATGCCAATAAGGACTACCAAAAGAGGTCTGTTACCTCTCTACTCAAAAATCTTCAATAATTCCCCATTATGTACTATATTAAAGCCATATTCCTAAACTTAGGTTTCAAAGATCAAAATCTTGCCTGTTCTTGAAGGTCTAGCTCTCTGAAAATCTTTTTCAAAGGTTCCTCCAGAGTCTTTATGATCCCTCTAATCTGTATCTTTAATACTGTAATATTTGTGTGCATGTTATCCCTCTTCAAGTCAATTGTAAGCTCCTGGAGAGCAGGGGCCTACATAGTGTATTAGCAATATTTCTATTACTTGGCACCAATAAAAAAAGGCTTAAATTTAATGTTCTCCACCATCATCATGTAATTTAGATAACCAGATCTTCTGCACAATTAAAAGCGTTTTTAGTTTATTAAAAAAAAAACCCAGTTCCATTTCAATAAAGAGAAATTTCATAACAGTACTTGGTCTTAATGTAATTTACATTTATGATGGCAGGTTAACTTTCCTATCAAAAAGAAGTAGGAATTCTCTGGTTTTCTGGATTTTGAAAGATTTATAAAATCATGCCATTTTAATGAGAGGACAGACAGCTATAATGAATCAATCAATAAGCATTTATAAAGGGGCTGCTACTTGTTAGGCACCATTCTAGATATCAGAGATTCAGAGACAAAAATAAAATTGTCTCTGCCCTCAAGGAGCTTCCATTTTGTCAGTGGAGACCATACATACTGTGTAAATATATGGTGAATCAATGCCAAGTGCATCCAAGGTATTTGAGGGTGCTAACAGCTCTCTATAAAAGGTAGTGCTCCAACTGAGCCTTGAAAGAAGGGCTTCTCCAAGTCTTCTGCTAGGGGAAAGAGTATATGGCAGACGTAGGGACAACCAGGACAGAGATAATAGAGTGCCCTGCTAGAGGAAAAGCAAGAAGGCTAGTTTGCTGAACCAGTGAATGTGTGAGGGGAAGGAACGCATAATGCGTTCATTGGGGGACACGCAGTAAAGGTGATTTGATGGGAGGAGCTTCCATTTGATCCTAGAGGCAATAGAGAAAGAAACATTGGAGCTGATTGAGCAGGGGAATGACATAAGCAGACCTACCGTTAAAGAAACTCACGGTGCCATCTGTGTCTGATGGACTGGAGTATGGGGAGAGGAATGAAGAGCCCCTTGGGGTAGTCCAGGCTTGAAGTGGGAACTTCTAAACTAAAGCGGTGGCTATGAAGGTAGATGGAATCCCTTTTTCATGTTTATAAAAGTCATTGTTGCACTTTAGAGACTTGAATAGTATTAGGACAGCTCCTTCTTCCTAGGTCGATTACCCTAGCTCTTTACATTTATTTGGCAGTTTACAGTTAGCAGAAGAATTTACCCTCCCTTCCTTCTGAATCCCATACAGTACGCAAAGCAGGTATCCAACTTTAGATATGTGATCAAACCGATGGTTGGTGGTGATGAAGTTACTTGGCCAAGGTCACACAGCTAAGAGGAGGCTGTGCCAGTAGGTAGTCAGAAGTGCTAACGTTACTTGGGTCCTTTTTTATTTCAATTGAGTGAATGCGATCTTGCTAGAAGACAGCCTGTCTGTTCCAACTTTTTGTTCTCTGCCCTTTTCTGCAAACCAGCTTCCTCAGTTGGGGATTACCCTTCCTTTCTTCCTTGTGATGACTGATGCTTGTTCCAGCGAGGCTTAAAATGCAGCAACTCTGAGGATCCGAATTATAAATGAAGGAAATTAAAACTTGTTACCCTATGTACTGATTGCTTTGAGTTCCCTGACCTTTGTCAGAACTAATGAGATTACGTATCTGGTGTAGAGAATGGATAGAAATTATAATAGACTCGTCTGATTTCCATGATTAGAAATTCTACAAAAATAAGCATAAGGATGCCTGCAGACCTAGATGCGTTGTCTCTTTCATTGCATTTCTTCTCTCCCACCCCACTCCAGTTTAGGGTTTAATAAAACAGGAAGGCGTTTGGGGCCTGGCAGTGACAGAAACAAAGCTCTCTTAAGTGTGGTTTTGTCCTTGGAATGCAATCATTTCTTATCTAACGGAAGCTAAACTCCCAGGGCTAAAGCTCCTCTTTACAAGGGTCCAGCTTGCTGGATAATTAGTGAAAAGCATCACCTTTGAAAGCTAATTGGGGCCAAGGTCCTGTTTCTTTTCTGTGCAGCTTTCCATTGTGCATATTGAAACCAATTAGTCCTTTAGGGTATCTCAATGAGAAAGGCCCTTTCCAGTTCTATGAACTCTGTTCCCCAAGGGTCCTGCTCAAATGTGTGAAATCATCTGGGCCCAATCCCCAGGCATTTATTAAGTATGTCTTTGGAAGCATCCAAAAGAAGATGGAGGCAGCACCCTTTTCCTTAGGGTGCTTCAAGTCTTGATTTGCAGCCAAGATTTACCCAAATGAAACAGTTCCAGAACGGCAGAGATCACCATCCGCAAGTGGGACTCTCACATGGCTTGCTGCTCTTAAGTGCTAAAATCTCTGCGGTGTGATTGGAAATGCGGAGTGAAATTCAGAAAAGAGAAAAAGATCAGGAGGCAGCTTCTTGAGTGCTGGATTGGGAGTGGTCAAACCTGAGTTCAAATCTTCACTCTTCCACTTAACCAATGGTGTGACCCTGAGCAAGTCACCTTAGTTTCCTTATCTGTAAAAACAAAATATGAGGGAGTTGGGCTGACTGGCTTCCAAGCCCCCCCCCCCCCCGCCACTTCTAAATGTTTGCTCTCATGATCAAGGCTTCTTGGAAGAAGTTGATCGGTTTGTATACATCAACTTTCCTGTTTTCTGATCACTTCAGTTCAGTGTGGCTGGCACTGAGCTCCTCAGCCTTGATTTTTCCTCTTGATACTACTTCACAGTAACCCAGATCTGGTTACACAGCAATGCTGTGTGGTGTCAGGGAGAGAGTGCTGCAGTAGAAAATAGACTTGGGTCCCAGTGCTGGCACAACACACACAAGTCACATCCCTTTCGGGAGCTGCAATAGTCTCTCCTCTGTGAGCTCCTCAAGGGCATGGCCTGCATTTAGCCTTTATTGGTATCCCCAGTGCTCAGCATAAAGCCTGGCACACGGTAGGTGTTCAATAAATGTTTATTGACTGACTGACTGAATGCTGTCGACCCCAAAGGATTGCTGTGAAGAAAGCATTTCAGATCATAGATTTAGTGTTGGAAACAATCTGAAAAGTCTTTTCAAGGAACCCAGCAGCCCTACCTTCCTCTCTCCTTTGTACCAGGGTTTGAATGTACACCAGCCTCTTCTTAATCTGTATTCCTTTTCTGTGTACTGTGAACCTGCCTTACCAAAAGTCAGTCAGTAAACATTTATTAAGCACCTATTATGTGCCAGGCAAGGTGTTAAGAAGTGGAGATACTAAGAGGCAAAAGACAGGCCCTTCCCTTGAAGAGCTCAGACTCTAATACATAAGGTCCTGAATGATGAGTGTGTGGGCAAAGAGAAGCTGGAGCATCCACAAGATTGTTCCCTGGGAAAGCCATGGAAAAGGCTCTGATAGAGATCAGTTTAGCACCGTGGTCCCACCTGGTCACACATCAAACCCCTGAGGTCAAATTTTCCTTTCTGGCCGACGCCACATTTGCTGAACCTCCTTGGGTCAGTCTGCCAGCACACTCTTGTCTCATGGTGTCTTTCCCCTTACGCTTTTCCTGAGCCATGTGGTGCCTCTCCCAACCCCTCCATGCCTTATGGTATCTCTCCTCTCAGATCCCAGACCCCAATTCTCCTCCTGGCAGCTAACTACCTTTCAGGATTTAACCTGCCAGCTGAGGCATGCCCCAACCTCACGGAGTGCTCCCTTTCTACTGGCTATTTGCAAGTTCCACTGAGGAACTTGGCTTTTCCGTCATTAATTGGTAAAACCCCTTTCTCACTCTCCCACATGCTCTCCCAACTCTTGGCATAGGAATGGCCAGAGACCATGTCGAGAGCTGAAAGATGGAGTGTTTTGGTCCTGAAAGCACCAAGGAGGCTGGTCACGCAATAGAAGAGTGACAGGGTAGGGAGGGAAGGGAAAGGGAGTTAAGAAAACTGGCGGGAGAAGAGACTTGGGAGGCATGCACAAGGAAGTTAGCTGAGAAAGGGCTTTGAATACCTACCCGAGGAGTTTGTGTTTGCCCCCGGAAGTTATAGGTAGCCACTGGATGTGTATTCCTGTAAATAGAAATGCTAGAACTTGGTAGTGGAGAAGTAAAAGAAAATGACCAGTGCAAAAGTATGTAGAAGGAGGGAAATGACTCCTTCTGGGAAATGTACATTCCGCTATGTGTGTGTATATAAAATATGTACATACTCCCACACCCACTTTTTTCCAGTGGGGAAAATTGCAATGACAGGCTTCTTGGGCTGTTTCTTTACCCACAGTTTCCAAAGGCAGATATCAAGAAATATGCCCTTGTCTCCCTTCTAATAGGTCCAGATGAGGAAACTGAGAATGCTATCGATGGTGGTCATGGAGAAGATGTAAGATGGGTTATCTCTCTCCTATCTTGGGCACATTACTTCCACCCTTCAGTGTCTCCTTCCAGGCTTCTTCTTTTCAATTTAACTCAACTCAACAAGTTATCATCTTGGAGTGCTTAGAATGCTCTAGGAACACAGTGTGCTAGGGCCTGTGAAGATCAAGGCAAGGCAGTCTTGCCTTCAAGGAGCTTCCATTCTAAAAGGGGCTGAGGCACTATTTAAGAAAAAGCCAATACAGGGGACATTGAGGAGATAGGGAACTACCATCTGGTGAATGATGGGAGGAAGGGCACCATAATTCTAGGTGGTAGAAATGGTCAAGCTGCACGTTCTAGACCTGGGAATGGTCTGGAAAGTTTTTGTTTTCTCTTCAGAAAAATACAGGAAATGATTCTGGGAAGCATAATGTTTTAAGCTTCTTGTGTGAGATCTCAGTGACTCACATTTTGTTTGTTGTTGTTCAGTCATGTCTGACTCTGTGATCCTATTTGGAGTTTTCCTAACAAAGATTCTGGAGTGATTTGCCATTTCCTTCTCCAGCTCATTTGACAGATGAGGAAACTGAGGTACTCAGAGTTAAGTAACTTCTCCAGGGTCACACAGGTAGGAAGTATATGAAGACAAATTTGAACTCAGATCTTCCCAACTCCAGACCTGGCACTCCATCCACTGTGCCCCCTACCTGCCCTTTATTATTGTTTCATTAATACTATTCCTCCCCCCTCAAAAACAAGTAAGCACTTCTACGATTTCCTCTGAAACCTACACATGTTATTCCATCAAACACAAGAAACTGGGAGAAATCAGCATCATTTGCCTCGTTGGAGAGCTTGGGCTTGTTCTTTGGACCCTTTTAGTGGTTACTCCTAAGCTGTCCCTGAAAGAGCTATGTGGCTGTGCCAGATGGACTGAGCTGAGAATGGGGATGTAAGCTTTGGGGGAATTCTCTCGAGAGATCTTGGGATTGTCTTTACCTCTCAGAGACAAAGGCTTAGGTTTTGGCTTATGGTAAAGAGTAAACAGAGACTGGGGCGGGCAGCAATTGTGTAGCTGCCCAGCTTTTTTAGCAAATGCCAAGGATTTAACGTTGACTCCGGTGCCTGTAGGTTTTGCTCTTAGTAAATTGCCAGCAGAGGCTAGTGTTGCCGATTTGCAGCAAGTCCAGGCCCCAGGCTGCCTCTTCCCCACCTGTGGTGGTCAGCTCTCTGCACTCTCTCCCCCTGCCTCAGTCACAGCAGCTGCCCAAATGGAATGGATTTGAGATTCACCAGTCTATCTGAGCCGTTGCTAATTGCATTCTCCAGACTTTATATGGTTTTTAAAGGTCAGCGGGAGAAGGGGGGAATTTAAAAAGCCCTTTACCTTTCAAGAGAAAATGGCCAATGTTTCCCCCGCCACCTTCGTTGTTTCCTGCTTCCCTGGCCATTCCAGGGATTTGTGCCTCTAACCCCCCTCCCGAGGAAGCCGCCAGAGCTGAATGTGACACAGCTGTGCGGGGAGGGGGCTCTGTCTGACTCCATACTGCTTTCTAATCTTCCTGAATGATGACTCACACTTCCCAGGCCCCAGAGGATTTTCAATTGCTTTCCAAATCTAAATAAATGATTTGGAGATTATTTGCCATTTTGAATTAACTATGCCTCGGTTCCCCTCCATTAGCGTAGATCATTGAGAGTTGACTCTATGTTCCATGTGAAATCTAAAAAGAACCGAAGGTGATGATTTATGGCCCACCGTCTGCCTGCTTCCCACCAGGACGGGAGGGGCGAGGAAGACCCGGAATCCTTCTTGGTGATGGCCGCATTGTCAGACATCTAAGCCAGCCTACCCGCTCTGGGTGCAAGTTTGAACAAAAAACCAATGTGTCCATTCCATTGGGAGGAGGAGTTTTCTCACTTGTGACTTCCCTGAGTCACCAAAAATGGTAGCCAGCCCAAGGTTCCCTCTCAGGGCCCCCCCTGGGAGCCTAGCTCCTGGTTACTCGATGCTTCCTCTCCCCTGTGTATATGTGGCTGTTTGTGTGTTGAGAGCCCATTAGACTGAATTTGCTGTCTTTCGTGTCTGCTGGACTGAGTACGATGCCCAAATCCCACTGTGCACTTAAGAAATGATGATAAACTGCTCGTGAATCTGTTATGCCCATGCCAGCTCCAGCCTGCCTTTCTCCTCTGGGGCCATGTGGGTTCATGGCACGACATAGATCAGGGCGGCTGAAGGTGGCCCTGGGGACACCGAGAGACCTGGGCATGCAGTGGCTAGAGCACTGGCCCTAGAGTCGGAGAACCGGAGTTCAAACCCAGCCTTGGACACTGGACGCTTAAGTAGCTGTGTTACTCTGGGCAATTGTCTCTACCTCTCTGATCCTCAATTCTGTAAAATGTAACCTGTCTTCCTGAGTTGTTGTAGCTGCTAGGCTTCACTTTAAACTTAGCTATCTTTAGGCCTTTCATTATTCTTCAACTTGTCCAATTGAAAGGAGAGTTTTTTGATGTCTGGAGAAAAGGGAGAGAGAAAAAGAAAATGTGAAATTCATCCGCCTTCAAAAGATTTTGAAATGGTGCGTTTTAAGAACTGTTTTATCTTGGTTTTGCTTTAAACTGCTTGTTGCTTTTTGTAATCTCAAGCCTGGCTGAAAACCGAGGTCTTTGGGTCTCTATTGGTGTCAGTTGTCTGTATCTAATTTGCAGTTGTATTTACACATGCACATAGGAGCAACAGTCTCTAGGGATGATTGCTCAGATCTGATTTATGTCTAAAGGTTTTTCAGATCATTATTTTAAACATACTTTAAATGACCAAATGTAAATTTTCCAGAAATACTTTGCTACCTGCTTAGATCCTGCAGAAGGAATGGCTTGTCATTGGAGAACAACACTCCCCCTTTTATTTGTATGGGGCTTTACGATTTTTAAGTCGTTTTCAAATATTATCACCTTGTTTGATTCTCAGAAGGGCCCCATGTTTGATGTGCCCCCCCGCCGCCCCATTCATTAGACATCTAGGAGATTTGAGAACAAAACTTGTGGAGAGAGAGCTTAGCTGCTCCTTGGCAATGGCGTCAGAAATTGGGAGCTGAAGTCTTTGTGATCTGAGGTAGGAGAAGCCTTTGCCTTTCCCCCATTTTGCTCCTGCCTTATGAGTGGGCCCTAAGGAAACTCATGGTGACAGACGCCTTGTCAAGACCATTTAATTCAGACCTGTCTTATTTACTGCTGGGAGTGATGCTGGCAGAGCTTGCATGTAAGAAGATACGGTGTCACACCTATTTCTCATGGAGCGAAGGGTGGGAAAATCTCAGTAAGTATTTATTAAGCAACTACTATGCGCTAGGCACTGGCAAAACAAGTTCAAAGAATGAAACAATCTGTGCCGGCAAGGAGCTGAGAACACACAGGTGTGTGTTGTATGTATATCTGTAATTTTATATATATATTGCAAAGGCCCAGAGGTGGGAGATGGAGTGATGTGTGTGAGGAACCAGGAAGACCAGCATGGAAGTAGTGTGTCCAAGGTGGAGGCTGCGATGTTGTGTGGGTTTTCAGGGCTTTAGTGGAAGCTAAATGCAGGAGTCTGTTTTTCATTCTAGAGACAGTAGGAAACTATGGGAACTGATTAAGTTGGGGAGTCTTATTTAGATCCGTGTTTAAGGAAAATGACTTTGTGACCTGTATGTAGGATGGATTGAAGTAAAGGGAGACTTGAGGCAGGGAGCCAGTTTGGAAGGGGTAGTAATCTAGGTAAAGGTGAGGAGGACCTGAACTATGCTGCTGGCTGTGTTATTGAGGAAGAAATGGCAATACTGAGCAAATGAATGGCTACATGACATGAAGTTACAGGGGGAGAGGAGGCAAGGATATCATTGAGGTAATAAGACTGGAGGGATGGGGTTGCCTTCAACAGAGAAAGGGGGAAGCATTGGGAGAAAGCTATGAGTTGAGTTTTAGACATGTTGAGTTCAAGGTGTCTCCGAGGTACCCGGCTTGAAATATCTGCAGGAATGAAGCTTGCCAGAGATACTGGGAATGAATCTGTAGACCTGATCCTCATCAGCATAAAACGGAGTTAAAATACAGGGACCTCTTTAGGTTTCTGAGAAACAGAGTAGAGAGAGAAAAGGGCCTTACACAGTTCCTTAGGGACGCCCACAATCAGAAGTCTTTCTCTAGATGATGAGCCAGCAAAAGAGCCCAGGGAAGAGCAGGGAGATGGGAGATTGATGGTGAACCAGAAATGCATGATAGCATGAAAACCCACAGAGGGGTTTTAATCCAGGAGACTGCCCAGCGATTTCAAATGTTTGGATTGGTTTAGAGGAGTTAGGGCTAAGAAAAGACGATCATATTGGACAATTAAGGAGTCACTGCAAACTCTAGAAAAAGCACTTTCTGATAGTGAAATCAGAAGCCCTTCAAGGGGTTCAAGTGTAAAAGGACAGAAAGTACAGACAGTGGATGTACACACATGGCTTTTCCAAGGATACTGGTTGAGGTAAGAGATATAGGGGATGGCTTGAGGGGGATGGTGGATCTAGTGAAGGGTTTTTGGTTTGTTTCTTTGTTGTTTTTAAGAATGAGGGAAATTTGGGCATATTTGAAAGGCAGTAGGTAAAGGGCCAACCTGATAGGTACGGTTTGAAAATTCAAGAGAAAGGCTTGGGGAAGAGATGATTGAAGATATGAAAAGAGGTAAAAGACAGCCCATGACCTAGCTGTGACCAAGTGGGCAGTTGGTAAATGTGTACCACCTGACTGATAGAATGTGGTATCAAATTCCCATGTTTGGGGTTGGCCTTGGCACAGAGCAAGGCTGCCTTAGATTAGAAGTGGGAAAAGGAGGAGAGGAGAGGTGATGGTGAGAAATGGAGAAAATGGAAATCATGCTAATCGTCTCTATTTTCTTAGTAAAGAAGCAAATTGCTTTATTAAGAGACAAGGGGGAGGAGAAGGAGGAGGAGGACGAGATGAGGCTTTACTGAGGATGAGAAAATTTAGAATAGCTTCTGTGGGGGATCAGTGAGGCAGGAATAAAAAGGATTACCTCTCTGTGACAAGAGTCTTCAAATGACCCCTGAATGAGAACAGGCAAACAGGAGCCTTCTAGAAGCCTCGGAAATGGTTTGACTGGAAGCATAGGCAAGACTTCAAGATACAAGTCCTTTGAATACTTCCTTTTGGCCTTTCTAACTTTACTTTTAGTTGACCAGAAGAGCAAGGCTTGTTTCTCCTTTTCTCTTCTTTTTTTCCTCCACTTGAACAATATGAGAATTAGAAGCCTTTTGAACTCTGCCCTTTCTGCTTTGCCTATGTCTTCCCTCCTTCCTTTCTCCCCCCCACCCCATCTCTCTAGCTCTCTCTGTGTCTTCTCTCTCCATCTCTCTCCTTCCCTCCTTCCTTCCTTTTCTCTCTCCCTCTCTCTCTCCCTCCATCCTTCTCTCTCTCTCTCTCTCTCTCTCTCTCTCTCTCTCTCTCTCTCTCCTTCTCCCTCCCTCCATCCCTGTCTTTCTCTCTCCCCCTTTTCCCCTCCCTCTCTTAGACCATAGAGGAATCATGGCTCCTCACATCTTCTCTGTGATATTGTAGTCATATCTACAATATACCTACAACAATACCTACCTTCCTTTCCAGTGCAAAGAAGAGCGAGAAACAGACGTTTGCACTTTCTCCTCCTTTGTTCCTGCTGGAGCAAAGTTCTGGACAGGTTCAGGTATCTCTTGAAATTGTTTTTTATAAATTCTATCTTATATCCTTAGGGTTATTGTCAAAAATTCTATTTTTCTTAAACAGGAGGTGTTTCTCAGAAGTGTGTGTGAATGCATATTGCACGCTTTGAAGCAGGAATTTGCAGAAAGCTTATGTGCCTCATGATCCTTCTGCAGCAAAGTTGTGTTTGCTTATTTATTAGGGTTCAATTCACCTGATGGTCTGGTGGCCAGCCCTATCCGGCAAAGATCCTTAAATGAAGAAGCTACTGGTCCTTACCCGCCATGGTGTATTATAGCCCTGCCAAATGATAAATGTTAGAAGGGTCGGTAGGCCCTTGGAGTGGTGGAGAATATTGATTTCATTTTTCTTGTAAATAGTATTTTTTCTGATTACATGTAAAGATAATTTCCAACATTCACTTTTGTAAGATTTTGAACTCTTTTAAGTTTTTATTCCTCCCTTCCCTCCCCTCCTCTCCCCAAATGACAAGTAATCTCACATAGGTTATGCATGTGCAATGATGGAATGATATTTCCACATTAGTCATGTTGTGAAAGGAAAAAAGAGAACAAAAAGGAAAAGCCCCCACCACCCAATAAAAAGTGAAAATAATATGCTTTGATTTGTAGTTGCTATAGTTCTTTCTCTAAATGTGGATAGCATTTTCCATCATGACTCTTTTGAAATTGTTTTGGATCTTCATATTGCTTTGAAGAGCTGCTCATGTTACTCAGCATCAGTTCATGTAAGTCTTGCCAGGTTTTTCAAAAATCCACCTGTTCATCATTTTTATGGCACAGTAGTATTCTATTACCTTCATATACCACCACTGGTTCAACTATTCCCCAATTGATTGGCATTCCCTCAATTTCCATTTCTTTGCCACCACAAAAAGAGCTATCAGTATTTTTGCACATGTGGGCCCTTTTCCCTTTTTTATGGTCTCTTTGGGATACATTCCTAATAGTAGTGTTGCCAGATCAAAGGGTATGCACAGTTAGATCGCCCTTTTGATATAATTCCAAATTGCTCTCCACAATGGTGGGATCAGTCGGCAACTCTACCAACAGTGTATTAGTGTTCCAATTTCCCATGTCTTCTCCAACGTTTATCATTTTCCTTTTCTGTCATATTAGCCAATCTAATAGATATGAAGTGGTACCTCAGAGTTGTTTTAATTTTCATTTTTCTACTCAGTAGGGATTTCGAGCATTTTTTATGACTATAGATGGCTTTAATTTCTTCATCTGAAAATTGCTTGTTCATATTCTTTGACCATTTACCCATTGGGGAATGACTTGAATTCTTATAAGTTTGATCCAGTTCTCTCTATATTTGAAAATAAGGCCCTTATCAGAAACACTAGGTATGAAAATTATTTCCCATTTTTCTGCTTGCCTTGGTTTCATACGTTTTGTGTGTACAGAAACTTTTAAATTTAATAAATCAAAATCATCTATTTTGCCTTTCATAATGTTCTCCATCTATTGTTTATTCATAAATTCTTCCCTTCTCCATAGCTTTGACTGGTAGACTATTTCTCGCTTTTCTGGTTTGCTTCTGGTATCAACATTTATGTCTAAATCATGTACCCATTTTGAATTTATCTCGGTATATGGTGTGAAATATTGATTTATGATTAGTTTCTATCATACTATTTTCCAATTGTCCCAAGCAGTTTTTGTCAAATGATAAGTTCTTAATCCAGAGTCTATGGATTTATCAAATAGCAGATTACTATAGTCATTTACTACTATCTTATGTACCTAACCTATTCTGCTATATATTTATTACTATCTTATGTACCTAACCTATTCTAGCTATTTCTTACCTAGTAGTAAATAGTTTTGATGACTGACACTTTATTATTCAGTTTTAGGGCTGGTCCTGCTAGGCTACCTTCCTTTGTATTTTTTTTTTTGATTAATTCCCTTGATATTCTTGACCTTTTCTTCTTCAGGATGAATGTTGTTATTGTTTTTACTAGCTCTATAAAATAATTTTCTGACAGTTTGATTGGTATGACACTGAACAAGTAAACCAATTTAGGGAAAATTGTTCTTTTTATAATATAGTTTTAAATCTGGTATGGCTAGGCCACCTTTCTTTGCATTTTTTCATTAATTCCCTTGATATTCTTGCTCTTTTGTTCACCTAGATGGATGGCGTAATTATTTTTCTAGTTCAATTAAATAATTTTTGGTAGTTTGATTGGTATGGCATCGAACAAGCAAATTAATTCAGGTAGAATTGTCATTTTGTTATATTGTCTTGGCCTGTGAGCAAGTGATATTTGTCCAGTGTTTATTTGTGTGAAAAATGATTTGTAATTGTTTTCAGTACGAACTGAGTTCCTGGGTTTGTCTTGGCAAGTAGACTCCCAAATAATTTATATTGCCTACAGTTATTTTAAATGGAATTTCTCTATCTCTTGCTGCTGAGTGTTGTTAGTAACATATAGAAATGTGAATGATTTGTGTGGATTTATTTTATATTTGTAACTTTCCTAAAGCTAATTATGTCAAGAAGATTTTTAATTGATTCCTGAGGATTCTCTAAGTATACCATCATATCCTCTGCAAAGAGTGATATTTCCATCTCCTCATTGCCTGTTCTAATTCCTTCAATTTCTTTTTCTTCTCTTATTGCTAAAGCTAACATTTCTTTTTCTTTTTTAATTTTTAAATGCATTTTATTAAAGTTTTTTAATTGCAAAACATACTTATGGGTAATTATTCAACAATGACCCTTACAAAGCTTTCTGTTACAAATTTTCCCCCTAGTCCCCCTAGAACAAATAGTTCCTCCCCTAAATGGCAGGAAGTCCACTACATGTTAATTATGTTAATGACAAATCAAATATATGTATGCATATTTCCACACTTATCTTGCTATGCAAGAAAAATCGTGTCTATAAGAAAAAAAATCTGAGAAAGAAACACAATGCAAGCAAACATCAATAGAGAGCATGAAAATGTTATGTTGTGGTCCACATTTCATATCCCTCCCTCTGGGTGTATATGGCTTTCTTCACTGACCAAATGGAACTTGTTTGAAGCATCTCATTGTTGAAGAGAGCCATGTCCATCAGAATTGATCATCATATAGTCTTGTTGCCATGTATAATGATCTTCTGGTTTTGCTCATTTCACTCAGCATCAGTTAATTCAAGTCTCTCCAGGCCTCTCTGAAATTATCCTGCTGCTCGTTTGTTATAGAACAATAATATTCCATAACATTCATATACCATAATTTGTTCATCCATTCTCTAATTGATGGGCATCCATTCAGTTTCCAGTTTCTAACCACTACAAAAAGGGCTGCCACAAACATTCTTGCACATGTGGGGCCCTTTCCTTCCTTTAAGATCTCTTTAGGATATAAGCCCAATAGAAACACTGCTGGGTCAAAGGGTATTCACAGTTTGATCACTTTTTGAGCATAGTTCCAAATTGCTCTCCAGAACGGTTGGATCCGTTCACAGTTCCACCAACAATGCATCAGTGTCCCAGTTTTCCCGCATCCCCTCCAACATTCGTCATCTTTTCCTGTCATTTAAGCTAATCTGACAGGTGTGTAATGGTATCTCAGAGTTGTCTTAAGTTGCATTTCTCTGATCAGCAGTGATTTGGAGCACCTTTTCATAATGACTCGAAATGGTTTTAATTTCATCATCTGAAAATTGCCTGTTCATATCTAAAGCTAATATTTCTACTACCAGACTAAATAATAGTAGTGACAATGGGAATCCTTGTTTCACCCCTGATCTCATTGAGAAAGCTTCTAGCATATCCCCACTATAGATCATACTTCCTGATGGTTTTAGATAGATACTACTTATCATTTTAAGGAAAACTCCATTTATTCCTATGCTTTCTAGTGTTTTTAAAAATCGGTGCTGTATTTTCTCAAAGGATTTTTCTGCATCTTTTGAGATAATCATGATTTCTGTTAGTTTTGGCTTCGAAGTAGTCAGTTGTACTAATAGTTATCCCAATATTGAACCAGTTTTACATTCCTGTTATAAATTCCAAAGTCCCAGAGTATCATCATGGTGATAGAGTGCTATAAAATCTTGGCTAATGTTTTATTTAAAATCTTTGCATTAATATTAATTTGGGAAATTGGCCTACAATTTTCCTTTTCTGTTTCGGCTCTTGCTGCTTTAGGTTTCAGTACCATATTTATATCATAAAAGGAATTTGGTAGGACTCCTGCTTAGCCTATTTTTTCAAAGAGTTTGCATAATATTGGAATTAATTGTTCTTCAAATGTTTGGTAGAATTCACATGTAAATCCATCTGACCCTGAAGATTTATTTGTAAGGAGTTCACTGATGACTTGTTCAATTTCTTTTTCTACAGTGGGTTTATTTAAATATTTTATTTCCTCCTCTGTTAATCTTAGCAATTTACATTTTTGTAAACATTCATTCATTTCGCTTAGATTTTCATATCTGTTGGCATATAGTTGGACAAAACAGCTCCTAATTATTGCTTTAATTTCCTCTTTATTTGACTGTGAATTCACCCTTTTCAGTTTTGATACTGGTCATTTGGTTTTCTTTCCTTTTTAAAAATCAGAATAACCAAAGATTTAACTATTTTATTATTGTTGTGGTTTTTCATAAAGCCAGTTCTTAGTTTTATTAGTTTAATGGTTTTCTTGATTTCAGTTTTATTCATCTCTTCTTTAAGTTTCAGGGTTTCTAATTTGGTGTTTAGTTGGGGATTTTTATTTTGTTCTTTTTCTAGTTTTTTTAATTGCATGCCTAATTCATTGATCTGCTCTTTCTCTATTGTATTCATGTAAGCATTTAGAGAGAGAAAATTTCCACCAAGAACTGCTTTGGCTGCATCCCAAAAAGTTTGTATGTTGTCTCATTATTGTCATTTTCTTTGATGAAATTATTGTTTCTATGATTTGATGTTTAACCCAGTCATTCTTTAGGATTATGCTTTTAGGTATCAATTAATTTTTAATA
>JAJPUD010016671.1:0-33364 GCA_023553655.1 Myrmecobius fasciatus
TATATATATATATATATATATATATATATCACAATACTACAATACTAAAGGCCTATAGCAATTTTGCTGGGAAAACTGGAAAATAATATGTCAGAAAATAGGCATAGGCATACATCTCATACCACATACCAAAATAAAGTCAAAATGCATACATGATTTATTCATAAAGGATGATACCATAAGAAAATTAGGAGAACAAGGAATAATTTTTCATCAACTCTTTGGAGAAGGGATGAATTTATGACCAAAGAAAAAGTAGAGAACTTTATGAAAGGTAAAATTGAAAACTTTGATTACATTATATTAAAAGGTTTTGCACAAATAAAAACAACAGAAACAATATTGAAAGAAAAGTACAAGGCTAGGAAAATATTTACAGGTAATATTTCTGATAAAGGTCTCATTTCTCAAATATATAAAAAACAATGTCAAATTTGTAAGAATACAAATTATTCCCAGTTGATAGATGGTCAAAGAATATGAATAGACAATTTTGAGATAACAAAATTAAAGCCATTTATAGTTATATGAAAAAATGCTCTAAATCATTATAGATTAGAGAAATGCAAATTAAAACAACTTTGAGGTATCACCTCATACCTCTCAGATTGGCTAAGATGACAAAAAAGATAATGATAACTTTGAGGGAATGTGGGAAAACTGGTACACTAAGGCATTGTGAGTTGGTAAATGATCTCAATATTCTGAAGAGTAATCTACAACTATGCCCAAAGAGCTATAAAACTTTGCATACCCTTTCACCCAGCAGTGCCATTACTGGATCTGTAACCCAAAGAAATCATAAAGGAAAAAGGACCCACATGTGCCAAAATGTTTGTTGCAGCTCTTTTTGTAGTAGCAAAGAATTGAAAAAGAAGTGTATGCTCATCAATTGGGGAATGGCTGAACAAGCTTTGGTACATGAAGGTAATGGAATATTATGGTTGTATAAAAAATGATGAACAAGCTGATTATAGACAGGGGTGGAAAGATTTACATGAACTGATACTGAGCAAAACAAGCACAACCAGCAACACATTGTACACAATAATAACAGCAAGAATATCCAATGATCAACTATAGAAGTTTATCTCCCCTCTTTCCCTCTTTCACACACCCCCTCCAGGGAGGGATCTAATTCAAGCTGTATTCTGTTTATTGAATAAACAGAACTCAGGTTTCCATTTGGGTGGCAGTTAGCCCAACCTAGTTAAGAGCATATTCCTTAAGCAGATGCTTAATGGGACAGCATTCCTTAATTAGAATTGGCTAGAAGAGGATCCTCTCTTTAAGATAGTGTAAGAGATGACTTTTTAACAAAGAAAGGGATACTAAAATTGATAATAATAATCAATTTACTTTTAGTTGTACTTTGAGTAACAAATAATTTTGATTCTTTGGAAACTGTGATATTCCACATTGTGAAGTTAAATAGCATCTTGGGAAGAATATTGATATTTAAAATCTCTTTTATGTATATAAGAGAGTAGCTTGGGATTATTGGAAAAAAAAAACTATTATGCAATAGAGCTTGATTTTTTTCCCTTAAGATTTATTTCATAGTTCAATTGTATATGTCCACATATGCCTAAGATACGTAGGGATTATTGTTCTCAGACTGAACTTCCTGACTTTTCCCATTGGACTCTGATGATTCTGGGGGATATAATGGGGTTTATGACTTTTTATTGTTCTCAGACTGAACTTCCTGACTTTTCCCATTGGACTATGATGATTCTGGGGGATATAATGGGGTTTATGACTTTGCACAATTCTGCTTCATTTAAATCCAATTCACTTGCCATTCAAGACATCACCCTCCTGATGTCATTGGACATTTTTGAAAACTAAGGATGAATAGTTGTGAGTGATAATACCTATCCACCTGATGTACCCAAGATAAATCCAGTTAGTCAAAGATGTTCATTTTTCTTTTTATCTTCCTTCTCATTCTTTTCTTCCTCCTCCTACCCCTCCTCTTCTTCTTTTGTCCACATTGGGAGTCACACTTGCACACATAGATCCTCTCTCCAAAAGAATATAAATGTTGATCACTTATTTTGAGAAGTATCTGGGGTTTTGATGGTTCAGAGTGGGTGAAAATAGTAATTGTTTCTGTTTCTGACAGGAAATCTGAGGATCTTCTCCTTCGTTGATTCTTTTGTGAAGGCAAAGTAGATCATCTTTTAGCTCAGTTTTCCCCTGGTCTTTAATAACTGAAGGTATGTTGCCACAGACAAACTGAAACCTGGGAAAGACATTAGCTTAAAAAGGCCAATATCACTCACTGAATTCTAGGCCATTTCTAGCTTTCCTGATCTATGTTTTGCCATTATATTCTGATGATTCTGGAGGAAGTAGTAGTACTGATGAATTTACCCATCTCTGCCTTACAAAGAGCAAACAACAATGAGATATGTAAGTATAGAAAAAAGAAATAGAAATGTTCTAGGCAGTCAGTGGGATAGTGGAGAAAGAGCATGCCTTTAAGTCAGAAAGGTATAAATTCAAGTTCTATCTTTGAACATATTAGTTGTGTGATCTTGGATAAGTTTTTGTTCTTCTAGTATTACCAGGCCACTCCTAAGATTATCAGTTATAGAAGAATGTTCTTTCTGTTTTGGTAAAGGAAAATTCAAAATTGAGAGTTCTCTAGAGAACTGAAAGCATGGTTCTGACCTCCACAATATTTGTAGGTATATATGTCTATAGTTATTGGTAGATGTAGTTTTAAATCTAACTAAACTAACTAAATAGGATACCTTTTAAGTATGGTTGTATGCAGTTTTACTTATTAGACTGCACAATAAACATTCTTGATCTATTCTTTTTCTTTATGCATATTATTAAATCATTTTTATGTGGTACTGGACATCACTGAAAAAAATCTTGAAATGTTCTGAAACATAATCAGCACTGTGTCATCTTCAAGAAGAGTTCACGGGGGACATAGCTATTTATAGAATATACTTCTTCCATTTATATTCTGTGATTGAACCTTTTCATGACTGTGGTAGATCCTTTGCTGATCCAATATCTCCCTGATTTATGTCTTGTTTGAAATTGTTAATTAGAGGATGGTTGAACAAAATAATTTCTATGTTATTTAATATTAAAGAACTCAGATAATACTAGCATATGCATGAGAGATGCTTTGTTGTATGAGGAGCAGAAGTTAGTGGAGTAAGACACAAGGTATTTATAATCTAGGATTTTGTGATCTAATTGTTGAGGCCAGAAAATTACCAGATAATTAATAGTACAGTGCAGTATTTGCTAGTGTGTTTAATTAATTACACAGACAATAAATTATTCAGAAGTTCTGAGGAGGGAATAATCTGTACTAAGGAAAGCATCATGAAAAAAAAAAAACAAAAAACAAAACTGGAGATACTATGTTGTATAATAGAAAGAATGCCATTTGGATTCAGATATAGCCTGAATACAAATTCTAGATCTATAACTGGTTATTTTTATTACCTAGAGATGATAATCTTTGCTTCTTGTGCTTTGCTTTCACAGTTATAATTCCACAGCACTTTTTTTGCAATTTGAGGTTTATAAAATGCTTTGCCAATATGTTCTCATTTTATTCTGACAATGATTCTTAAAGATGAAGAAACTGAAGGAGACAAAGTTTCAGTGACTTGTTCAACTTTTGGAGGCCAGGTTGATTTGAGGTCTTCTTGATACTAAATCTGTTGTTTTATTCACTTCATCATTTAGTTTCTCGACTCTACATAGGGGCAATTGCACTTGAAGATGTCCACTAAATTCATTTTCTGGTTAGTAATCAAATTGTAGAGAGCAGTTAATAAATTATTGAAGACTATGCTTGGGAACTCTATGGAAAACCTTTAATTATGGGAGATCCAACAGTTTGAGGACCAAACTAAAAATCAGTAACCAGCAAGGTTCATTATCAAACATCTGATTTCTATTTGACATCTTTATCTTATGAAGACCATATAATAACTCATACTGGAAATGCAAGGGACATGATAGGATGTTCACACTAATTAAATTGTGGAGTAAGTAATATTTGCAGCTATTTCCAGTATAGAGTTATCACGGGAATTATTATACAATATTTGTAAAGCTTATGATAAAATTCATCAACAAAATAACAAATTTAGAGATCTCAGCTTTAAGTTATAAAGTAGAATGTAAAACTGGCAGTGAAATCTGGCCAAGAAGACTAGGTATTTCCTCCAGAATAATAGGTTTAATAGATGTTGAACATTCTTATAGTCCTTCAGCAATGAAGAAATAATAGATTTAGTTTGTGATTGCTAAGGACAATTAATTACATAGGAAGCCAATTAGCTTATAAAATCATAGATTTAGAGGTAGATGAAATCTTAGAAGTCATTTATTGCAAATTCCTTATTTTATTGATATGGAAATTGAAGCACAGAGAGGTAAAGTGACTTGTCCATTATCACACAATTCTTTAAGTGCCATGACTGGTTTGATCTTAGGCTATTCTTAGATCTTTTAAATCCTGTGCCTTTCCATTATCAGACATCACTTATTTCTTCCCAATATAGTAAGCACTTACTATATCACTTTAGTGACTTTAAGTAAATAATTCCCCCTAAGACTCATTGTCTCATTGGTAAAATGAAGAGATTGAAATAGATGACCCATGATTTTGTTTCTAGCTCCAGAGCAAAGATCCAATAATCTTACTCAGTTGGTATATACCAGGTGAAATTACACACTCCCTTGTAATAGATTCTGATCATAGGAAGTATTCACATTTGAGAAGTTTAATTGTGGACTTGATTCTTCCCTAAACATATTGTCATAAGTGTAATTACACACACACACACAGTTTTTACAAAGCTTTATCCCAATGAATAGGTAATTTAGTGATATTACCAAGCCCAGAAGAAAACATGATTCCAAGTTTGTCTCCTTTGGACATCTACCTCTGATAAATAACATGTCAATTACATCTATTCTCTGAACCTAGAAGGAAGGATCTCTATTCTTTATGTTCTATGTGAAGAAAAAGGAGGTAGCACTTACAGAGTAAGGAAAGTTTATTGATTTTTAGCAAGAATTTGAACCATACCCTTACTTGGTAAAGGCTTCAAGATAGGATTTAATAAGTCATTACAAAATGAATATACAACTGAGCAAATTGGTCCTTTGCTAGCTGATCTATTTGGTTATTGTTACATTTCCAGATATTTTATGAAAATCAGTCTTTGGATAATATAAACAAGATACATTAGTCCCCACTGTATTGTAGCAAGTTTTACAAGCTATATGAGGTGTCAGAAAGAAACACATTACCTAGTTAAGTATTAGGATAGAATTTGACATATCCCCCTTATTTCCTCATTTTTTTCATTTGAAGGCAAATAAAGCTGTAGTCAATCATAAACTATGTAGAATTTCATTTTTCTCATTTGAATTAATCATCCAGAATGAATCTTCCTTCATGGGGACTGATGTTATACTTGATATTCCTGATAAATAACATTAATCATGATGAATTATTTTGGTTGGACAGCTTATGACAATGCATAATCAGTGGGAAAATAATAAATGGTAAAGTGCATACCATTTCCCTTGAATATGGAATAGCTGCTGTAAACAGCAAAATTTAATACAGTAAAGAGGCATAATCCTTTATATTCAGCAACAGTATGGAGTGTCCTCTTGAAGATGAGTCAGAAAGGTACACAAATAGCCATTTGCACAAATAACTTCATAACCCTTTCTTCCTTTACAATTTAGATTTGGACTTCAGTAGAACATCTCTGACTTTGTCTTCAATAAAGAATCCAAGAATTTTGTCTCCCCAAAAAAGAAAAGATACTTCTCTGCTGTTTCATATGTTTTGCTTAAGAATTCTCAAACTTGGGCTTATATAAGGAAATAGTAAGGCAACGTTAGAAATCTTGCCCCCAAATAATAACAACAACAATAGAACAAAAAACCCCCAAAAATCTGTATTTAGAATGCAGACATTTGGTTACCAGTCTTGGTTTTGGCTTGTGTGACCATGGGTCTCTTACTCCCCCTTATTGGTCTTTTGTTTTTCCATGTATAATATGAGAACGTTGGGTTAGATGATCACTAAAGTCAAAACAGATCTAAAATGGTAGTATAGTTTTATAGTTCTACCTATTTCAGGTATTTCCTCAGATTATACCCGTGACAAAGGCTGCTTTTCCATGTAAGCAAAACCTAGTTTCTATTAAAACTAGGTTATCTTAACTTTCAATACATTAAAATAAAAGATCTAAATGCCACTTAAATCCCTGAAGCCTTAACTCTATATTTAGATGGACCAAGTCGAGTCTTGGAATCAGCTTCTTAAATCTTTTTGCTTTAAACTTCTTTGCCTTATTTTGTTCCCATTCAAATTTTCCTCTAGGAAATTCAGAATATATGTTGTAATTAAGCTTCACAAATGGAAGTAAAAGGGCCCTATTTCCTAAGGAACACTTATAGTGAAAGTGCATATCTGGGGTAAAACAGTATTGATCCCAGAGAAAATCACATATCAAAAACACATAAAGAACTATATCCCAATTGGTGTACACGAATCACATAACTGAAAGCAATCTCAGTGATCCTTGAGTGTAACCTGTACTTTGAACAAGAATCCATTCTAAAACATACCTAATACATCCTTAATTTGCTTTAAGATATTTAATGAGAGACAAGGGAAAGAGAAGGGAATAAACTTCTATATAGCACTTATGTTCCAGGCACTCTACTAAGTATTTGACAGCTTTTTTTTGCAGTTGGTCTCATGAAAACTCTCATAGGTAGTCTTAAAGCCCTGAGAAGAACCTGAGTCATGAAATGAAAGGCTATTATTATCTCCAATTTACAGTTGAGAAAACTGAGGGAAACAGGGTGACTTCTGCATCATCACACAACTAATAAATATCTAGGGCCAAATTTTAGCTGGTCAAATTTGAACTAACTATAGACCCAGTACGCTATTGATTCTATCATATATCTGCCATAGCTTGGTACCCACAACCTCAAGGAAACCTGTTTATATTTTAGATCATCCCAATTTGGAAACATTTTTCTTATTTTAATCATAAATCTTCCTCTATCTTCACAAAGTCATAGCTATAAAACTGGAATGAATTATAGAGGCTATCTAGTCAATTTATTTTTATAGTTAAAAAGTCTGAATTTCAGCAAAATTTATAGAATCACTAAAGATTTCTCAGGTAGTAAGTATCAAAAACAGTTGAACAGACACCTGCTATTGATCTTATTTACTTCCTCTTCCATTTTGCTCTTCCATCCACTCTATCTAATTATGCCCACTAGGACTCAAAAGTGCAAATCCATCTTCCATGTGAGTATTCTTCTAAATCTTGAATATACTAATTCTATATCCTCAACGTCTTTTCTTCTGCAGACTCAAAATTGATTTAGTTACTTCTTGTATAACAGGATGAAGAGATCTTCACCATAATGGTATCATCCTTTAAATCAGCTCTAGTTTGTCACTTGTCATCCTAAAGTGTGCTATTCTTTTTTTTTCCCCAAAGGAACAAAATTATTTATTGTTACACAGCTTTGTATTGTTAAATAGTGTACTTTACTGTACAGAGGGGCACATTTTTGATTTACAAATGTTAACAAAAGTCCAAGTTCAAGGTTTCTTGCAGAGCAACGTAAGCATTTTCCAATGATCATCCACGGCTCAGCGTAAAACAATCTCTTTTTACTTCTGCAGGAATGTAAAGACAATGCCAAATACTGATGAGCATATGGCAATGTGACTTGGTAGCTCTACATTTCATTTCACTGGTAAATCTGATATTATCTATAGTAGGATTTCACTGTGTGCTTCATGAAAATACACCCTTCCAGGAGTTTTCTTTTTACCATATAGTTCTAAGGAACAAGAATTTCAAACACTCAAACTCCAAGAAATAATGCTCTATTACATTTCACATAGATTTCAAAGTAACAATCAAACTTTGAAGAAGGAACAAGTCAAAATCTTTAAGATTAAAAAAAGGCATCCTTTGACTTCTGAAAGGGTACAGAAATGAGGTTAGGTTAAGGTAACAAATCACAACACACACACATACATACACACAGAGGATTTGGCAAGTGTAACATATGCAGCATTTTCTGCCAGTTTTGCTTTTACTGAAATGTTTTGTAGTGCTTAAAAGGGAGTAAGATCTGATAAAGAGCCTCAAGAAATGTGAGTTAGTAAACTGGAAATCTAGTTTTAAAGCTTAACTCCCTTTCATATAATCATGAATAACATCTGAGGATCTGTTTATCTACCCATGAATTCATGCAATTTTTCCATTTTTCTCATAAAGGGTGCTATTCTAAAGTGAATATAATACTCTACATAAAGACTTACCAATATAGAGTACAGTGATATTATCACTTACCTAAGTAGATAGATAGCTCAGTGAATATAGTTCTCAATTTTGATTCAGAAAGACCCAACTTCAATTCTAGTCTCAGATATTAACTAGCTGTGTGATCTTAATCTCTACTTGTCTCAAATTTAGCTATGAAATAGGGATAACTATATCATCTTCCTTATAGCTGTTGTGAATATCAAATGAGATAATGTTTGAAAAGTGCTTAGCATAGTACTTGACACAAAATAGGCAATATAGAAATATTTACCTACTTTCCCCCTTCACCTAGTACTAGAGTGTGACTCACATAAAGCAATCTAAGTTTCTATTACCGTTTTATGACTAAAACCTTATGCCATTGATGTGTATTGAATATTAAATTAAAATAATTTTTCCATCCAAACTAGTCTGTCACTATTAAAAACTGAAACTTTTGAAGTATTTTTAATAAAACTATGTGACTTTATATTAATTAGTATAACATTTCATTTTATTAGAATATTCTTAATGCTTTAACTTTCAAAGATCTTTTTTAAAAAAAGTAACAGGTGACTTGGTCTATTAGTAAGAGGTCATAATGAAAATATTTGCATTGGCTTATTCTGAAACATACAAAAGTATTGTCTGATAAATAAGTTCAGTTTTGACTTTCAATCTGTTAACTAATATAAATGGAAAAAATGCATCACAGTATGGTGTACAGAAAAAATACCTATTTTTTAAAGTTTTATTTTAAAAATATATGCATAATTGGAAAAATATCAAATGTTCTTGGATAGGCTGAGTGAATATAATAAAAATAACAATACTACCTAAATTCACCTATTTATTTAGTGCTATGCCAATCAAAGTCCCAAGAAATTATTTTACAGATCTAGAAAAAAATAACAACAAAGTTTATTTTGAAGATCAAAAGGTCAAGTATTTCAAGGGAATTAATGAAAAGAATGCAAATGAAGGTGGCCTAACTGTACCAGATCTAAAACTATATTATAAAGCAATGGTCATCAAAAATATTTATCATTTGCTAAGAAATAAAGTAGTCAATCAGTGGAATAGTTTAGGTTCGCAGGACAATATAGTCAATGAATATAGTAATCTAATGTTTGACAAATCCAAAGACCCCAGCTTTTGGGAGAAGAACTCACTATTTGATAAAAAGTGTTGGGAACATTGGAAAGTAGGAAGGAAGAAACTAGGTACTGACCCACACCTAACATCATATTCCAAGATAAGGTCGAAATGGGTTCATAGTTTAGACATAAAGAATGATATAAGCAAATTCGAAGAACATGGAATAGTTTACTCCTCAGATCTGTGGAGAAGGAAGGAATTTGTGATCAAAGAAGAATTAGATATTATTATTGAACACAAAATAGATAATTTTGACTGTATCAAGTTAAAAAGTTTTTGTACATACAAAATTAATGCAGACAAGATCAGAAGGGAAGCAATGAATTGGGAAAACATTTTTACATAAAAGGGTCCTGATGAAGGCCTCATTTGTAAAACATATAGAGAATTGACTCAAATTTATAAGAATTCAAGCCATTGTACAATTGATAAATGGTAAAATGACATAAATAGACAATTTTCAGATGAAGAAATTGAAATTATTTCTAGTCATATGAAAAGATGTTCTAAATCACTATTGATCAGAAAAATGCAAATTAAGACAACTTTGAGGTATTACTACCCACCTTTCAGATTGACTAAGATGACAGGAAAATATAATATCAAAGAGAACCATAAAAAGGTGAAATAAAAAGCATAAAAAGGTAAAAAATGTTTTTAATGGTTAAAAATAGTTTATGTCTCTATAGGGAAGATGATATGTTTAAGTCTTGAGAACTATATTTTTGTTATGGTTATAGTTAGAAGGTTTATCTATAATTTGACTTTATTGCAATGATATAAAATAGGAACTAGAGTTGAAAAATGGATGGTACTAGAAGAAGAGGAAATTGGGGGTCAAATAGGGTAAATTACATCACATGAAGAGGCAAAAAAGAACTTTTGCAATTGAGGGAAAGAAGGCAAGGGGATGAGCATTGTATGAATCTAAATCTTATTGGATTTGGCTCAAAGAGAGAATATCAGTCATATTTAGTTTGATAGAGAAACTTGTCACTCTGTATAGGGAAGTAGGAGCAAAAGGGGATAGAGATTGTAAAATAGGAAGGCTGTTTGGTGAAGTGGTGGCCAGAAGCAAAACACTAGGGAGGAGGGAAAGGGGAAAGGAAAGGGAAACTTGGGGAGACAGCTTCGGAAAAATAAGATGATGGGAAATACATAGTAGTAATTTTAACTATGAATGTGAATGGGATGAACTTACTCATAAAACTGGAATTGGATAGCAGACAGGATCAAAAGCCAGAATCCTACAATATGTTTTGTACAAGAAACACATTTAAAGCATAGTGATACAGATAAAGGTAAAACTATGTAGCAGAATGGATTATTCTTCCACTGAAGTGAAAAACAAAAAGGGTAGCTATTCTGATATCAGATCAGGGAAAATCAAAAATAGATCTAATTAAAATAGGTAAGTAAGGAAACTGAATTTTCTAAAGGGTACTATAGATAATGAAGTATTATCAATACTACACATATATGAATCAAGTGATATAGCATTCAGATTCTTAGAGGAGAAGTTAAGAAACAATCAAAATATGTAATCTCCCACACATTTGATCCCCATGTCTGTTTTAAACAAAAGTGAGAGAATATCATTGCCTTTTCTTTCCTTAGATGTAGAACTTGATCAGTATTATTAAACAATTTTCATTTACTTTGTTTCTTTTTTCTTCATTTCTTTCTTTTTCTGAAACATAGTTTTAAAGTTATGGTGAATGAACATTTATAAAAGAATCAGTAATACGAAAGTATCATTTGGTTTCTTCCAGAGTGGGACATGTCAAACTAAACTCTTGTTTTTTGACAAGTAATTAATCTGATAGGCAAGCGGAATACTATAGTTATAAATACATATAACTTTCCCAGATTTAACTGTTGTTCTCTCTCTCCTGTTGTTCTTGTAGTTGGGAATGGATGTGGCAGACATGATAATATACTTTTTCAGTTGTGTTTAACTCTTTGACTCCCCTTGGCTTTTCTTAGCAAAGACACCTGTATGGCTGCTTGCTGTAGAAACAATTTAGTGACTTGCCCTGTCACACAATTAGTAGTGTGTGGTTGAATTTGAATCTTCCTAACTTCAAACCTAGCACTCTTCGGCTCTGTGCCACCCACTGTTCAAAGAATAATCAGCTATTAATGATTTGATAGTAATGAGTTTATCTCCTGGAACTAGGGGAAAACATTATGTTCTATGTTGCTTAATATTTCCATAAATAATTTGTGTAAGGACATAGTTTATATGCCCTAATTTGATGATATAAATGTGAAAGCAGTCACTAACAGACTTGATTAAAATTATGATTCAAAATTATTTTTGGAGTAGTTCCCAGAAATCCCAGTTGCCCATTTTCCTCTTCCATTTGGAATTTAATCCTTTCCCCCTTTGGCATCAATTCCCTGAAGTATTGGAAACAATGCTGTGCTGTGTCCTGGCCTTTGAATGCTGTTGGTGTATCCTACTTCTGCTTCTGGCTGGAGACTGATGACAATTCTCAAACTTCCTTCCTCTGATGGAAATGTGCAGGTAAAACTATCTCTGTGAGCACTGGCTCCTATGAAGAAAACTCCAGAAATCTCATCAACTTTGCTTAAGCTACCATGCTCATGTGGGGTTACATTATCCTGGTGATATGTTTCATGCTCTACTTTGCTCTCTGTGGACCACAAATTCCTGTTTTTTTGTGAATGATTGGATAGAAATATGGCCCTTGTAGTTGTGTTTCAGATTGTCACTTTGATTATTTATCCTAATGTACAATAGGAAATTCCTTGAAGGTTATCCTATTACTACATATTATAATAATAGGCTTATGGCTTTGGCAGGGCAGTTACCATTATCCTCATAGGATAAGCCTTTTTCTTTTGCTGTCTCCTCAAGTTTGAAGATGACCTCCTGGGCAATGCTAAACCTACGTACTTCTACACTTCATCCTGAGAGCAGAGAGTCAAGTAAGACTATCAAAGTTACTTTGATTACTGGATTCCCAGACAGAAAAAAACATTTATTTCTTCTGAGACCAGACTTAACATATATGTCTATAGTGATATAGTAAGTATTCAGCTGTTTTTGAGTGATTATTTTAAATGTCATAAAATTATGAGATTACTTTAAATACCTTATATGGTTTTATATTTTTGTATTCGTGTTTCAATGGAATTATTGTATTAAATATGTCTTGTTCCTTTTACTATATTGCTGACATGTCAAAGTTCCAAAAACACCTGCCTTTTAAACAAGTATAATATCTTCTAAAAACCTTATTATAAACCTAAAGTAATTTTTGCATATATTCCTTTAGACAATGAAGATAAGTTTCTATTTAACTATATTTAACTGAGTTTCCCAAGATGGACCAAGAGAAGAGGACAGGCTATTCATGTTAAGTTGGCAATGATTGTTCACAATTGAGTATTTTATGATATGCAAGCATGTTTTTTCCAAGTTCGCCTTTTTGTCTTAAAAAACAAACAAACAAACAAACATCATGGAGCAGGATTCTGGGAAGATGGCAGAGAGGTCAATAAATTTCAAACTCCTCAGATTTTCTCCAAAACAAAAGAAACTTGCAGTTCAGAGTGAACATAGAGTGGTGCAAAATCAAGAAGACTTGGGCTAGAACCAGAGTTTCTCTTGATACAATCTGAAGAAATATCCCTGGTCCAGGATTAAACAGAAGGAACAGTAAACAACTCTGGGGTAGCTTCACATAAATATCAAATGGAGATTCCTGGGACTGGCTGGTTTGGTTGTAGCCTTAGCAGGAACCACAGAAACTTTCACCTCCCAGACTGACTAGGTACACCAAGCCCACTGTAGTGCAGAAACTAAGTAAGAAGGAACCAGCACAACCAGTGAGTACAGAAGCAGTGGGGTAAGGATGCTGATGGCTCACAAGCACTTTCAGGAGAGTAGAGCTCTCAGTATGAGGTTCCAGGTCAGAGGGGAGAGCTGAAGTAAAAGTAGGGACACCATCTCCCACCTGCAATTAGAGATGCTTACACTAATTTTTCTCAATAAACAAAAAAAATGGCAACAAAGAAAGAACGCAACCATAGAAACTTACTATGGGAATAGGGAAGATGGGTTCATTTTCAGATGAAGACACTGAAGTAAAAAAGGTTGCTCTATTTCAAAGAATAATATTATGGCTCCCTTCCCAGACAAAATTTATGAAAGAGCTCATTATAAAAAAAGTCAAAGGAGTGACATTGAGAAAAAAACACAAATAAATAACTGAATAAAAACAATCCAAGAAAAACAAGATTATGAAAAAAGTTAACTAAAAAAGGAGTCTGTAAATGATAAATAAAAAATTAAATTTAATTTAATTTAAATTCCCATTTTTTTCTCCTCCCTTGCTCCTTCCCTAGATGGCAAGTAATCCAATATATGTTAAACATATGCACTTCTTCTATATTTATTTCCACAATTATCATGCTCCACATGAAAAATTATACTTTACCATTTATTACAACTTTTTGGGATACAGACCCAGTAAAGACACTGCTGGTCAAACAGTATGCACAAGTCCATTGAACTAGTTCCATATTACTCTCCAGATTTGTTGGACCATTTCATAACTCCATCAACAATGTATTAGTATCCCAGTTTACACACATCACTTCTAACATTTATCATTAGCTTTTCTTGTAATCTTAGTCAATCTTAAATGGGCATAGGAGTACTTGAGAATTTTCTTAATTAGCATTTCTCTGATCAATAGTGATTTAGAGCACTTTTTCCTATGACTAGAAATGGTTTATTTTCTTCATCTGAAAATTGTCTGTTGATATCTTTTGACCATTTATCAATTGGTGAATGGCTTGTATTCTTATAAATTTGAGACAATTATCTATATATTTTGGAAAAGAAATCTTTATCAGAACCCTTGGACAACCCCAGCTTTTGGGATAAGAACTCACTATTTGACAAAAACTTCTGGGAAAATTGAAAACTAGTATGGAAGAAACTAGGCAATGACCCACACCTAATACGATATACCAAAATGAGGTCGAAATGGATTCATGATTTAAACATAAAGAGTGATATTATAAGCAAATTAGAAAAACATAGGATAGTTTACTTCTCAGATCGGTGGAGAAGGAAGGAATTTGTGAACAAAGAAGAACTAGAGATCATTATTGATCACAAAATAAATAATTTTGATTATACTAATTTAAAAAGTTTTTTTCAAACAAAATTAATGCTGACAAGATCAGAAGAGAAGCAATAAATTGGAAAAACATTTTTACATTTAAGGATTTTGATAAAGGCCTCATTTCTAAACTATATAGAGAATTGACTCAAATTTATAAGAATTCAAGTCATTCTTTAATTGATAAATGATCAAAAGATATGAACAGAGAATTTTCAGATGAAATTAAAACCATTTCTAATCATATGAAAAGGTACTCTAAATCGCTATTGATCAGAGAAATGCAAATTAAGACAACTCTGAGACACCACTACACACCTCTCAGACTGGCTAAGATGACAGGAAAAGACAAGGATGAATGTTGGAGGGGATATGGGAAAACTGGGACACTAATACATTGTTGGTGGAGTTGTGAATGGATCCAGCCATTCTAGAGAACAATTTGGAACAATGTTCAAAAAGTTATCAAACTGTGCATACTCTTTGATACAGCAGTGATTGTATTGGGCCTATATCCCAAAGAGATCTTAAAGGAAGGAAAGGGACCCACATTTGTAAAAATGTTTGTGGCAGTCCTTTTCATAGTGGCAAGAAATTGGAAACAGTGGATGCCCATCAATTGTTGAATGGCTGAATAAGTTATGGTATGTGAATGCTATAGAATATTATTGTTCTATAACAAACAATCAGTAAAATTATCTTGGAGGCCTGGAGAGACTTACATGAATTGATACTAAGTGAAATGAGTAGAACAAGGAGATCATTGTACATGGCAATATCAATATTATAAGATGATCAATTCTGATGAATGTGACTCTTTACAACAATGAGATGACTGATGCCAGCTCCAATGATCTTGTGGTGAAGAGAGCCATCTATACACATTTTGTATTTTCTGCCCTTTTATTCATCTAGATTATGCTTTTCTTTGTCCTATCTCCCTTGCCTCCTTCCCAGTATTTTGCTTTTGATGACCACCTCCCTCAAACAGTCCTCCCCTTTAGAGCCCCTTCCCCTTTTTTACACCATTCCCCTAATTCCTGTTTTTCCTTCTTAGTCTTTCCTTTTCTTGTCCCCCTTTCCCTCCCACATAAAATAAGACAAGTTTTTCTGTGAAGCTATATCTGTCTGCTATTATCTACATCTGTCTGCTATTATCTCTTTATATTAAAACTGATGTTCATCCCCTTCCCTTCTTTCCTTCAATTAAAATAGGTTTTCATTGCCTCTTCATGAGATATGATTTCCCTTATTTTACTTTCTTTTTCCTCTTCTTTAAGTATGATCCCTTTTCTACCTCTAATCTCTTTTTTCATATTATCATAATAAAATCAAATTATACCCATATTCTCTAAGTATACCCATAACAGAAATATAATTCTCAAGAGCTTTTTTTAATGCTTCTCTTGATTTCTGTGTTTATAAATCAAATTTTTTGTTCAGTTTTGGTCTTTTCATTAGGAATAAGTGGAATTCATCTATATCATTGAATTTCCATCTTCTTTCCTGAAATCTAATATTCATTTTATCTGGATAGTTTATTCTTGGCTGTAATCCCCATTCCTTTGCTTTTCAGAATATCAGAATATAGGCCCTTTGGTTTTTTTAAGGTGGAAGTTGCTAGGTTGGTTTTGTTTGACTGATTCTCGAAGTTCAGATCATGATGCAATAAAAATTACATGCAATAAAAGGCCAGAGGAAAATAGACCAAAAATTAATTGGACACTAAATAATCTAATCATAAGGATGAGTGGGTGAAGCAATATAGCATAGACACAATCAATGATTTCATTCCAGAGAATGACAACAATGAGACAACATATCAAATTTGTACAAAGCAGCCAAAGCAGTTTTTAGGGGAAATTTTATATCACTAGATGCTTATTTATATAAAATAGAGGAAGAGAAGATAAATGAATTGATTTGTAACTAAAAAAGCTAGAAAAAGAGCAAATAAAAAACCCCAATTTAAATACCAAATTTGAAATTTAATAAAATTGAAAGTGAGAGACCTATTGAATTAATAAATAAAATTAAGTGTTGGTTTTATGAAAAAAAAAACCCAAAATAGATAAACTATTAATTAACTTATTTAGAAAAAATAAAGAAGAAAATCAAATTGTTAATATCAAAATTGAAAAGGAACGACTTTCTACCAATAAAGAAAAATTAGAGCAATAATTAAGAGTTATTTTGCTCAGTTATATGTCAAAAAATTGAATAAACTAAATGAATTTGAAAAATACTTACAAAATATAGATTGTTCAGATTAACAGAAGAGGAAATAAATTACTTAAATTGTCAAATTTTAAAAAAAGAAATTGAATAAGCTATTAATCATCTCCATAAGGAAAAATCTCCATGACCAGATGAATTTACATGTGAATTCTATGAAACATTTAAAGCATTATTATTTCTAATAATTTGCAAGCCATGTGGAAAAATTGGAAAAGAAGTAGTCTTATAAAATTCTTTTTATGACAATGATATGGTGCTGATAACAAAACCCAGTAGGGTCAAAACAGAAAAAGAAAATTATACATCAATTTCCCTAATGAATATTTATGCAAAAATCTTAAATAATATATTAGGAAAGAGATTACAGCAAGTCATCTCTATCATAATACACCATACCAAAGTAGGATTTATAGCAGCAATGCAAAACTGGTTCAATAGTAGGAAAACTATTAGCATAATTGACTATATTAATAACCACACTAACAAAAATCTTATGATTATTTCAACAGATGCAGAAAAGGCATTTGAAAAACATCCAAAACCCATTACTATTGAAAATACTTGAGTATATGAATAAATGGACATTTCCTTAAAATTATCAGTAACAACTATTTAAAAACATCAGTAAGCATCATATGTAATGGGGATAAATTGGGATTCCCAATAAAATAAGGGAAGAAACAAGGTTGACCACTATCACTCTTACTATTCAATTTTGTATTAAAAATGTTAGCTTCAGCAATAAGAGAAAAAAGGAGAGAATAAAGGAATCAAAGTAGGTAATGAGGAAACCAAATTATCACTCTGTGCAGGTAATATGATGGAATACATAAAGAATCCCAGAGAATCAACTAAAAAAAAAGCTACTAGAAACAATTCACAACTTTAGAAAGTTGCAGGATACAAAATAAATCCACATAAATCATCAGCATTTTTATATATTACCATAAAAGTCCAGTAGCAAGAGATACAAAGAGAAATTACACTTAAAATAACTGTAGATACTATAATATATTTAGAAGTCAACTTGCCAAGGCAAAGTCAAGAACTGTATGAACACAATTACAAAACAGTTTCAATACAAATAAAGTCAGATTGAATCAATTGGAAAAATATTAAGTGCTCAAGGGTAGGCCAAGAAAATATAATAAAAATGTCAATACTACCTAAATTCATCACTTAGTGCCATATTAATCAAAATTCCAAGCAATGGGTCAGTTAGGTGGTGCAGTGGATAGAGCCTTGAAATCAGGAGGACCTGAGTTCAAATCTGACCTCAGACACTTAACACTTCCTAGCTGTGTGACCCTGGGCAAGTCACTTAACCCCAATTGCCTCAGGGAAAAAATTCCAAGCAATTATTCTTCTGATCTAGATAAAAAAAAATCCTGTGGAAGAATGAAAGGTTAAGAATTTTAAGGCAATTAATGAAAAAAAAAAAAAAAAACAGAAATAAAGGTGGCCTAGCTGCACCAAATGAGGAACCCTTTGTCTTGCTGGGTTTGGCTGGGTCCTCAGGAGGAACTACAGAAACTTTCATCTTTTGGAGTGTGTGCAGGATTGGGCATTTGGGCCCAGGAAGACTGAGGGAATTTAGGTTGATCAGGAATGCCAGGCTCACCTGTGCTTCACAGACCTGACCTGGGACAAGAAGTAATCAGTACACTTGGTGAATACAGAAACGGTGTGGTAGGGAGGTTCTGGTTGGCACTTGCAGGAGGATGGAGCTTTTGGTTTGCTGTTCCAGGTCAGAGGAGAAAGCTGAGTGAAATTGAGGCACCATCATCTCCACCTCAGGATTAGAGGGGCTTACCTTAATAGTTCTCATTAAAAAAAATGAACCTTCAAAGAAGAAAGAACACAGCTATTGAAACTTACTATGGGAATAGGCAAGACAAGGGTTCATCTTCAGAGAAGGACATCTTCTACTCAAAAGAGTAATGTGCAATGGTTTCATGCCTATTACTGAGAAAGCCCATCAGCAAGAGATAGAAAGAGAAATTCCATTTAAATAACTGTTAGATATAATAAAATATTTGGGTGTCTATCTACTAAAACAAACCCAAGAACTATATGAACACAAAAACTTTTCTCACACAAATAAAATCAGATCTAAATAATTGGAAAAATATTAATTGCTCATGAATAGGCAGAGCTTCTGACAATTCTGCTTATATTTTTCTATTTGTTCAGTGCCTTAACAATCAAACTGTAAAAAATTATTTTATATAATAGAAAAAAATTTATCTGGAAGAACACAAGATCAACAATATCAAGGGAATTAATGAAAAAAAAATACAAAGGATGCTGACTTAGTAATATCAAAAGTAAAACTACATTATGAAGTAGCAGTCATCAAAACCAATTGGTACTGGCTAGGAAATAGTGCCAGTGGAATATATTACACATACATGACACAGTAATCAAGGTCTGTGCTGTTATAATACTTGATAAATCCCCAAACTCCAGCTTCTAGAATAAAAACTCACTATGTCAAAATTGCTGGGAAAACTGGAAAATAATATGTCAGAATCTCCACATATATCTACATCTTACACCACATACCAAAATGGGTACATGATTGGGTATAAAAGATGATACCATAAGTAAATTAAGAAGACAAGAGATATTTTATTTATCAGATCTTTGGAGAAGGGAGGAATTTATGACCCAAGAGGTACTAGAGACCATTATGAAAGGCAAAATGAACAGCTTTGATTTCATTAAACTAAAAAGTTTTTGCACAAATAAACTCAACAGAAACAAGTTTAAAAGTAAATTACAAAGCTGGGGAAAATCTTCAGTCAATATTTTGATAAAATTCTTATTTTTAAAATATATGAAGAACAGTATTAAATTTAGAATATTACAAGTAATACTCCAATTGATAAATGTTCAAAGATTATGAATAGACAATTTTCAGATGATGAACTTAAAGCCATATATAATCATATGAAAAAAATTCTCTAAATCACTATTGATTACAGAAATGCAAATTAAAACAACTCTCAGGTACCACCTTACACCTCTCAGATTAGCCAAGATGATAGAAAAAGATAGTGATGATATTGGAGGAGATAAGGGGAAACTGGGACACTAATGCATTTTTGGTGAAGTTGTGAAATATTCCAACTTATTGGGAGAGCAATCTTCAACTATGTCCAAAGAACTATCAAGCTCTGCAAACCCTTTGACCCAGCAGTTCCACTCTTGCATCTATATACCAAGGAAATCATAAAGTAAGGAAAATGACCAAAATGGGCAAAAATGTTTGTAGCAGCTCTTTGTGGTAGCAAAGAATTCCAAAATTAGTAGATTACCTTCAAATGAGGAATGGCAGAATGTTATATGAAAGTAATGCTATTGTTCTATAAGTAATGTGAAGGTAATAAGTTATATGAAAGTAAATACTATTGCTGTATAAAACTGATAAACAAGCTGATTTTAGAAAGGCCTGGAAAGATCTACACGATCTGCTGCTGAATGAAACAAGAAGAACCAGGAATACATTGTACACAATAACAGCAAGGATATATTCTGATCAACTGTGAAAGACTTGGTTCTTCTCAGTGGCTCAATGGTCTGAAGCAATCCCATTACACTTTAGACAGAAAATGCCAAGTGCATTCAGAAAAAGAACTATGGAGATTGAATGTAAATTAACACATGCTATGTTCACTTCTTTTTTCTGTCTTTTTTTCCCTTTCCCATGGTTTTTTCTTTTGTTCTGATTTTTCTCTCCTAATATGATTCATAAAGCAATGTATATTAAAAATTTTAAAAATAATTTTAAAAATGGTTCCCTGCCCAGAGATAATTTATAGAATAACTCAAAAATTGAAAAATCAAATGAGAGACAGAGAGCAAAAACTAAAAATAGAAACCATGTAAGAAAAACAAGATTATAGAAAAGTTAACCAAAAAAAAGAGAGAGAGAGAGTCTCAAAGATGAAAACAACTCTCTGAAAGTTTAATTGAGCAAAGGAAAGGTGATGAAGTTATGTGACTAAGAAATAACAAAACACAATATAAAGGATGAGGAAATAGAACAGAAGGTGAAAAAACTTAGAAGAAAAATAACAGATCTGGAAAACAGATAAAAAAGAAAATATAAGTATAACTGGCCTACGTGAAAGCTTTGAATAGGAAAAAAAATACCTTGACACAATAATGCAAGATATAATCCAAGCAAACTGTCCTGGAGTAATACACAAGAATAGAATAGAATAGAAAAAAAAAATCACCAATCATCACCTTAAAGAGATTCTTTGCGATAAACACATAGGAATATTACTGGAAAATTTTGAAGCCCCCAGATCAAAGAGAAAAAATTTCAAGCAATAAGAAAAAATAATTCAAATACAAATTTAAATTAATTAAAAACAAGTAAAAATTTGTAGCTATATTGCTAAGGAATGAGGTTTTTAATCATTGATACTTACTGTAAAACTGTTTCCCAGCTTTCTGTTTCTTCTAATCTTGGTAGCGGTAGCATTGTTTTCATTTGTGTAAAACTTTTAAAATTTATTATAATCAAAATTATTCATTTTAAATCTTATAATACTCTTTGTTTCATTTGGTCATAAATTCTTATCTTCACCATAGATCTGATAAGTAAAGTATTCATCATTTACCTAATTTGTTTGGGGTTTCACCTTAATGTCTAAATCAAGTAACCATTTTGATCTTATTTTGACACATGATGAAAGATATTGATCTATACCTAATTTTTACTACACTGCTTTCTAGTTTCTCCGACAATTTTTGTCAAATTGGATGTTCATGTCCAAAAGCCTGCGGTCTTTGGATTTATCAAACAGTAGATTATTATGATCTTTTACTATAGTGTGAGTAGTATGCTAAGCTCATAATCAATTTTAATCAGACATCACTTTATGTCTTAGCCAGTGCCAGAGAGTTTTGATGAATATTGCTTTATTATTTTTCTGGTTTGCAGATTGAAACATTTATTTTTTGGATATAGTCAATGAAGAAATTTGTTTTGCTTTTCTGTGCATTTTTGTTACAAGGATATTCTTTTTTTTGGTAGGAGGGAGATAAGGTAAGTTTTTATTCATTGAACAAATACTTTTTTCTAAAAATACATAATCTAACTGAATTACTTGAGTTAAATAATTGAATATCTCAACAAACTATCCAATATTGGTCAGATGATTTCTTTTTTATAAGACTGTAGTATGGCTAGGCCTATTTCTTTCACATTCTTCCTCTTTCCCCCCATTAATTCCCTTAATACCATATTCTTTCAGATGAATTTTGTTATTATTTTTCCCTAGCTCTATAAAATATTTTGGTAGTTTCATTGTTATGGTACTGAGTAAGTAAATAAAATTAGGCAGAACTCTCTTTTTTTTTTATCATATTGCCTTGGCCAATTTTTGTGTATGTGCTGTCTTTCACTCAGAATAAGATATATTCCTTTCTATCCTTATTCAATTTTCTTCTGAGGTCTATCATACCAGATTTTTCTAAAATTCTATTATCTCAATATGGCTATCTTCGACAATGAGATGATTTAGACCAGTTTCAATGATCTTGTGATGAAGAGAACCATACACACTCAAAGAGAGGATTGTAGAAATGAGTATGGTTCATAACATAACATTTCCACTCTTTTTGTTGTTGTTTGCTTGCATTTTACTTTCCTACTAATTTTTTTTTCCTGATTGATTTCCTTTTTTTCTTGTGTAGCAAGATAATTGTATAAATATGTATGCATATATTTGATTTAACATAAATTTCTTCCATGTTTAAAAATAAAATTCTATCATCTCATTCATTTTTGGGTTAGATTTATCTAGTTTTGAGAGGAAAAGTTCAAGTATCCCCAATAGTATTGTTATACTGTCCATTTCTTCTGTAACTCTTTAACTTTAAGAATTTGGATACTCTGTCATTCGGTGCATATTAGTGTTGATATTGCTTCATTGTCTCCCTTTTTGCTAAGATCTAGTTCCCTTCCTTATTTTTTAGATTATAATTTACTTTTTTTTTCTTTGTGTGAGATCATGATTGTTACCTCTGCTTTTTTTAAAAAAAATTATCTGAGGCAGAATAGATTTTGCTCAAGCCCTTTATTTTTATGCTATTGTATCTCTTTGCTCCAAATGTATTTCTTGTAAACAACAAATTGAAAGATTCTGTTTTTTTTCTTTTTAAAAAAATAATAGCTTTTTTATTTTCAATATTCACCATTGCAAAATCTCATCTTCCAATTTTTTCTTCCTCTTTTTCCACCTCCCCTAGACAGCAAGTCACCTAACATAATTTAAACATTTGCAAATCTTCTAAACATATTTCCATATTTATTATGCTGTGCAAGAAAAATCATACCAAAAAGAAAAAAAAACGAGAAAGAAAAAACGAGCAAGCGAACCACCACCACCACAAAGATGAAAATGCTAAGCTATTATCTAATTCATTCCCCATACTCCTCTCTCTATATACAGGTGGCTCTTTTCATCACAAATCTATTAGAATTACCTTGAATCACTTCATTGTTTAAATCAGCTAAGTCCAGCATAGTTGATCATCACATAATCTTGTTCTTGGTTCTACTAATTTCATTTCAGTTCATGTAAGCCTTTCCAGGCTTCTCTAAAATCAGTCTATTCATCATTTCTTATAGAACAATAATATTCCATTATGGTCATATACCATAGCTTATTCAGTCACTCCTTAACTGATGAGTATCCATTCAGTTTTCAATTTCTAACCAGTATAAAAGGGGCCACTACAAACATTTTTGATATGTGGTTTTCTTTCCCTTTCTATGAAAGGATTCTGTTTTTTAATCCACTGGCCTATTTACTTCTGTTTTATGGGTGTGTTCTCCCCTTCATATTTGTGACTGCTAATTGTGTATTTCCCTGTTTATCTTTCTCTCTGTGTGTGTCTGTGTCTATGTCTGTCTCTGTGTTAGTCTCTGTCTCTCTTTCTCTGTCTGTCTGTCTCTCATTCTCGCATTTTGTTGCTGTTGCTCTCCCTCTTTTCTCTCTCATTCATTTTTTTTATTAAAGCTTTTTATTTGCAAAACATATGCATAGGTAATTTTTCAATATTGACCCTTGCAAAGCTTTCTGTTACAAATTTTTCCCTCTTCTCCCCACCCCTCCCCTAGATGTCAGGAAGTCTAATGCATATTAATTATGTTAAATATTTGACAGATTGAATATGTACATACATATTTATACAGTCATCTTCCTGTACAGGAAAGAAAAAAAAATCTGAAAAGGAAAACATAATGCAAGCAAACATCAATAGAGAGTGTGAAAATGCTATGTTGTGGTCTAGACTCAGATCCCACCGGCCTTTCCCTGGGTGTATATGGCTTTCTTCATCAGTGAACAACTGGAACTGGTTTGAAACATCACATTGTTGAAGAGAACCATGTCCTTCAGAATGGATCATCATATAGTCTTATTGCTGTGTACAATGATCTCCTGGTTCTGCTGATTTCACTCAGCATTAGTTCATGAAAGTCTCTCCAGCCCACTCTGAAATCATCCTGCTAGTCGTTTCTTACAGAACAATAATATTCCATAACATTCATATACCATAGTTTATTCAGCCATTCTCCAGTTGACGGGCATCTATTCAGTTTCCAGTTTCTAGCCACTACAAAAAGCCACTACTGCCACAAACATTTTTGCACATGTGGGACCCTTTCCTTCCTTTAAGATTTCTTTGGAATATAGGCCCAATAGAAACACTGCTGGGTCAAAGGGTATGCACAATTTGATAACTCTTTGAGCATAGCTCCAAATTACTCTCCCAAATAGTTGGATCCATTCACAGTTCCACCAACAATGCATCAGTATCCCAGGTTTCCCACATCCCCTCCAACATTCATTATTATCTTTTCCTTTCATTTTAGCCAATCTGACAGGTGTGTAGTGATATCTCAGAATTCTCTTAATTTGCATGTCTCTGATCAATAGTGATTTGGAGCACCTTTTCATATGACTGGAAATAGTTTTAATTTCATCATCTGAAAATTGTCTGTTCATATCTCTTGATCATTTATCTACTGAAGAGTGGCTTGAATTCTTATAAATATGAGACAATTCTCTATATATTTTAGAGATGAGACCTTTATCAAAACCCTTAAATGTAAAGATGAGTTCCCAATTTATTGCTTCCCTCTTAATCTTGTCTGCCTTAGTTTTGTTTGTAATTAACTTAAAATAATCAAAATTATCTATCTGGTGTTCAATTAAGAGTTCCAATTCTTTTTTGGACATAAATTCCTTCCTTCTCCACAGGTCTGTCTCTCATTAATTTTTTTTTGCTAAGGCAGTTGGGGTTAAGTGACTTGCCCAGGGTCACAAAGCTGTTACGTGTCTGAAACCAGATTTGAACTCAGGTCCTCCTGACTTCAGGGCTGGTGCTCTATCCACTGCGCCACCTAGCTGCCCCTGTCTCTCATTAATTTTTAAGAGTTACAAATATCATTTTCCCATATAAGGATGTAAACAATTTCACCTTATTAACTTCCTTATGTTCTCTCTTGTTTTCTTTTTTAGGCTTCTCTCGAGTCTTGCATTTGAAAATTAAAGTTTCTGTTCATCTCCAGTCTTTTCATCAGGAATGCTTGAACGCCCTCTATTTCACTGAATATATACTGAATAAGTCATTCTTGGTTGTTATTCTAATTTCTTTGCTTTCCAGACTATAATGTTACAAACCTCCCAGTCCCTTAGGATAGAAGCTACTGAATCTCGTGCAATCCTAATTAAAGCTCCATAATATTTGAATTATTTTTTTCTATCAGCTTGCTGTATTTTCTCTGTGATCAGGGGTTTCTAGAATTTGGATCAAATAATTTTGGGAGTTTTCATTTAGGGGTCTTTTTCAATTTTTAGTTTACCTTCTGTTTCTAAGAAATCAGTATCATTTCATTGATGATTTCTTGAATTAAGAGGTTTAGGCTCTCTTTTTGATCATGGATTTGGGTAGGCCAATAATTCTCAAATTACTTTTCCAGGCTCTATTTTCCAGACTAATTGTTTTTTCAATAACATATCTCAAATTTTCTTCTATTTTTTCATTTCTTTGATTTTGTTTAATGGTTATTTATTAGATTCTATATGTCAAATGCTAATTTTAAGCAGTTATTTTCTTTAGTTAACATTTTTTTCTTATTTTCCATTTTGCCAATTTTATTTTTTAAAGATATATTGTCTTCAATTTTTGTCCATCTCGTTCCACTTTTTTGCTGTTTGCCAAGCTACTGAGTCTGTTTTCATGATTTTGTTGTACAACTCTCATTTTCCCCCCTAATTTTTCTTTTACTGTTCTTATATCACTTTAAAATTCCCCTTTGAGTTTCTCAAGAAAATCTTTTGAGTTGTGAAATATTGACATTTTTTTTCTTTCAAGTGTCACTTGTAAGCATATTAACATTGACCTCTTTTGACTTTCTATTTTGGTTCCCCTGTCACTATATTAACTTTCTATGGACATGATATTTTTTGTTGTTTTGTTCTTTTTCTAGACTCATGATTTTTAAAATTGAACTCTGATCCTGAGGTAGATGGGACACTGTCTCAAGCTTTTTGCATCAGGAATTTTACACTCTGTCTTCCTATATTAGGTATGTGGGGGTGTGATCACTTATTTGCTGCTGCACCAAGAGCACCTAAATCACTGACTTATACTGGAACTCATCAGTATTTTCTGATAGCTTGCAAAGGCATTGTCTACTGCTAGCCTGCCCAGCAACTGTCTGCCTATTACTGTTCTACCTTTATCTAAGTGAGACAAATCTTTCTTGTGAACCTTCTAAGTCTTGGGATGAAAATTTGTTTGTCCTATCATTTTGTTGGTTCTAATACTCCAGCTTTGATTTTGAAGTATTATTTTAGTTATTAGGAGGTCATTTTGGGAAAATTAAGCCTTGTTTCTGCCTTATTCTATCATTTTGATTCCTGGAAGCAAATTTTGTATTTTAAAGCATAAATTTCTTAAGTGTTTTTTTTTTTTGCTTCTGTTATGAAGCTGTTAATTGTCTTATTTATTTATTTATTTTAAAATTAAATTTATTTTAAAATATACTTAAAATTATTTAGTATTTATAAGAAATCATGAGCAAGGTGAATTCAAACACACCCAGAAAGACTCTCATGAAATGATGCTAAATGAAGTGAGCAGAACCAAGAGAACACTACCCAGCAACAAGATTATGTGATGATCAATTGTGATTGACTCTTTTCAACAATGAGTTGATTCAAGACAATTCCAATAGATTTGTGATGGAAAGTGCCATCCTTTTCCAGAGAGAGAACTATGGAGTCTGAATGTGAATGAAAGCATAGCATTATTTCTCTTTTAATATGTTTTCTTATATAACTAACATCTCCCTTGTTCCCAACTTGTTCTTTACCACATTTATTTTTTTCTGTAACTCTTTCAGGAGTTCTTGGTGGCTTTGGGCCCAATTAACATTTCCTTTGAAGCTTTACTTATATCTACTTTCACACTATTGTCTTCTAAATTGATGTCTTTGTCTTCCCTGCCACCATAGTAGCTTTTTATGATCAAGTTCTTTTTTATCCACCTCCTTTTTTCCTTCTCTTTTTTTCTTACTTTTCTTTCTTTCTTTCTTTCTTTCTTTCTTTCTTTCTTTCTTTCTTTCTTTCTTTCTTTCTGTCCCTCTTTTTCTTTCTTCTTCAATTCTTTGTATGGTTTGCTCATTTTTCCTACCCATTTCTTCAATTTGAAATTTATGTTAAAACTGGGCTCTGCTCATTTGGGATTGGAGAAACACTATGCCATATTTCTGGATTTTCTGAATTATTTTAAGAACTAATTCTTTTGAACTTACTTCATGTTTCTGATGCTTCTCTGAAGGTGTTATCCTTAGAAAATGGTGGTAACTGCTCTCCTGGTTTGTGCTCTCTTGCTCTGTGCTCTTATCCATGCAGTAACTTTTCTCTCCTGAAGTCATAAACACTAGTGTTTCTCTTTTCCTTGGAACTTGCCCAGGCCTCCTGCTACCTTGTGGTCAATTATAAGCATTCTTATTTACTTTGCAACTGAAAGTTAGACCTGTTTTGGGACAATAGAATTGCCAGATGGTTTCAGTACTGACAAAAAAGTAGGGGCGGAGCCAAGATGGCAGAATGAAAAGGTGACTCTCTGCGTCCTACTCTGATCTTCTCTCAAATCAACAATAAAATAAGCCTCTGAACTGATCTTCAAGTCAATGAATCCAGAAATATTTGGACACTTCTTGCTGATATCTCCGAAGAACTTCACATCAGGTTTGTCTAACTCGGACAGCGGCATGAACAGAGGACTCCCATGTAGGCCAGAAGTGAGGGTGTGACTCAGCTCACTGTGGCAGAAACTTCAAACTCCAAACTCCAAATTCCAAACACCTGGAGTTTATCTGAGGCACTTGGGACACTCTGCCCGGATTGGGGGCAGGTGTTCTTCCCTTGTTTAAGGAGTAATTTGGATTTAGTCCTAGCACCCACCAGCCCAACACCTTAAGTTAATTCGCCGCAGTGCCCCAGGGCAAATATCTTCAGCCACCGTTTTTTTTTTCCCTACCTTAAAGAGATATCCAAGCTGTCTAAAAAAATGAAGAATCAAAAGAGAGCTTTCACCATAGACAGCTTTTATCAAGAAAAAGAAGGGATGATCCCAGATCCTGAGGTTCCTTTAGACAAAATTCCAGAGGAAGTTATTAAGGACCATTACTGGTCCCTTTTTCAAAAGGCCTTTTGGGAAGATTGCATAAAGACCCTCAAAAGAGAGCTAGAGGATAAATGGGAAAATAAACTGAAATCAGCAGAAGAAGGATATGATGCCCTGCAAAAGAGATATGAAAAAGACACCAATTTATTGAAAAATAAAATTAGTGAAGTGGAAAAAGAGGGCAATGAACAAAAAAATTCAATTGGACAGTTACAAAAGGAGCTTAAAAAGGTAACTGAAGAAAACAACACTTTAAAAATAAGAATTGAACAAATGCAAGTGAAGGACTCAATAAGACTTCAAGAATCAGTCAAACAAAAACAAAAAAAAATTGAAGAATTAGAAGAAAATATGAAATATCTCCTAGGAAAAACAACTGACTTGGAAAATGGATCTAGGAGAGATAATCTAAGGATTATTGGACTTCCTGAAAGCCATTATGAAAAAAAAGAATCTAAACACTATCTTCCAGGCAATCCTGAAAGAAAACTGCCCTGAGATTGTAGAATCAGAAGGCAAAATCACCATTGAAAGAATTCACCGATCACCTCCGGAAAGAGACCCCAAAATTAAAACCCCAAGGAATATCGTGACTAAATTTTAGGACTATAGCACCAAGGAATAGATTCTGCTAGCAGCTAGAAAGAAACAATTCAAATACCGAGGATCAATAATTAGAATCACACAGGATCTGTCAGCCTCCACATTGAAGGATCGAAGGGCCTGGAACCAGATATTCTGAAGGGCAAAGAAACTTGGATTACAGCCAAGAAGAACCTATCCAGCTAGAATGAGCATTATCCTCCAGGGAAGAAGATGGTCATTCAATGATATAGGTGAATTTCACCTATTTCTAATGAAAAGACCAGATCTGAACAAAAAATTTGATATCCAAACACAGAACTCAAGAGATGCATAAAAAGGTAAAAAGGAAAGGACTCTTGAGAACTTTATTTCTACTAGGGGGGTACTTAAAGTTTGGGGGTAAAATTAACTAGATATTACTTTGATAATATGAAAAAGAGAACTAGAGGGGGAAAGGTTGTCATACTGGGGAAAAGAGGGAAAAACTGGTAAAATAAGATCAAAAAAAGGAGGTAAAAACAAGGTAAAATATCTTGAAGAGGCAAAGAAAACCTAATATAATTGAGAGAAAGAGGGGAGGGAGATGAGCATTGTGTAAATCTTACTCTCATCAGGTTGGGCTCTAAAAGTGAATATCAGACACTTGATTTCACATAGAAACTTGTCTGTTGCAAGAGGGAAGTGGGAGGGAAAGGAGGAAAAGTAAGGGATAAACTAATAGAAGGGAAAATAGAAGAATCAGGGGAAAGGAGTAAAAACAGGGGGAGGGGATCTAAAGGGTGGAGTATTGTTTGGGGGAGGGGGTCATCAAAAGCAAAGTACTGAGGAGGGGGGAAGGAGAGAGGGAAAAGGAAAGGGAAAAACATAACTTGGATAAATAAGATGGCAGGAAATAAAGAATTAGTTATTCTAACTGTGAATGTGAATGGAATGAACTCTCCCATAAAGCAGAAGTGGATATCAGACTGGATTAAAAACCAGAATCCCACAATATGTTGTCTACAAGAAACACATCTAAAACATAGTGACACATATAGGATGAAGGTAAAAGGCTGGAACAGAAAATATTATGCTTCAGGTGAACAAAAAAAAAAAAGCAGGGGTAGCAATCCTTATCTCAGATCAAGTAAAAGCCAAGATAGATCTAATCAAAAGAGATAAGGAAGGAAACTATATTTTATTAAAGGGTACCATAGAAAATGTAACAATATCAACAGTAAATATTTACGCACCAAGTGCAATAGCATCCAAATTACTAGGGGAGCAATTAAGAGAGATGGAAGAAGAAATAGACAGCCAAACTATACTAATGGAAGATCTCAACCTTGCTCTCTCAGAATTAGATAAATCAAACCACAAAATAAACAAGAAAGAAACTAGGGAGATGAACCAATTGTTAGAAAAGTTAGGTATGATAGATCTATGGAGAAAGTTGAATGGAGACAGTAGAGAGTTTACTTTTTTCTCAGCAGTCCATGGAAACTATACAAAAATTGACCATGTGTTAGGGCATAAAAACCTCAAAATCAAATGCAGAAAGGCAGAAATAGTAAATGCATCCTTCTCAGATCATGATGCAATAAAAATCACATGCAATATAAGGCCAGGAGAAAATAAACCAAGAGTTAATTGGAAATTAAATAATCTAATCCTGAAGAATGAATGAGTGAAAGAGCAAATCATAGACACAATCAATAATTTCATCCAGGAGAATGACAATAAGGAGACAACATACCAAAATTTGTGGGATATGGCCAAAGCGGTTATAAGGGGCAATTTTATATCTCTAGATGCTTACTTGCATAAAATAGAGAAAAAAAAAACATCAACGAATTGGGCTTATTATTAAAAAAAAAACTAGAAAAAGAACAAATTAAAAACCCTCAATTAAATACCCTTTTACCCAGCAGTGTTTCTATTGGGCTTATATCCCAAAGGAATCATAAAAGAAGGAAAGGGCCCCACATGTGCAAGAACGTTTGTGGCAGCCCTTTTTGTAGTGGCTAGAAACTGGAAACTGAATGGATGCCCACCAATTGGAGAGTGGCTGAATAAATTATGGTATATGAATGTTATGGAATATTATTTCTCTGTAAGAAACGATGAGCAGGACGATTTCAGAGAGGACTGGAGAGACTTGCATGAACTGATGCTGAGTGAAATGAGCAGAACCAGGAGATCATTATACACGGCAACAACAATTCTATATGACGATCAATTCTGAGGTCCATGGCTCTCTGCAACAAAGAAATGTCTCAAATCAGTTCCAATTGTTCACTGAAGAAAACCATATACACCCAGAGAGAGGGATATGAAATATGGACCACAATGTAACATTTTCATGATCTTTATTGATGTGTGCTTGCATTGTGTTGCCTTTCTCTGGTTTTCTTTTTTTTTCCTGTAGATAGAATTTTTCTTGCACAACTTGTCAACTATTATTACATTATTAACATGTAGTAGACTTCCTGCCATCGATGGGAGGGGAGGGGATAAAAGTTGTAATGGAGAGCTTTGTAAAGATCAATGCTGGGGAACTACCCATACATATGTTATACAAATGAAAAGCTTTAATTAAAAAAATAAAATACAATTTAAAAAAACCCTCAATTAAATACCAAATTAGAAATTCTAAAAATAAAAGGAGAAATTAATAAAATTGAAAATAAGAAAACTATTGAATTAATAAATTAAACTAAGAGTTTGTTCTACGAAAAAAAACAACAAAATACATAAGCCTTTAATTAATTTGATAAGAAAAAGCAAAGAGGAAAATCAAATTGTTAGTCTCAAGAATGATAAGGGAGAAATTTCCTCCAATGAAGAGGAAATTAGAGCAATAATTAGGAATTACTTTGCCCAACTTTATGCCAGTAAATTTCATAATCTAAATGAAATGGAGGAATATCTACAAAAATATAGATTGCTCAGGTTAACAGAAGAGGATATAAATTATGTAAATAGCCCCATATTAGAAAAAGAAATAGAACAAGCTATTAACCAACTACCTAAGAAAAAATCTCCAGGGCCAGATGGATTTACATGTGAATTCTACCAAACATTCAAAGAACAATTAATTCCAACACTATACAAACTATTTGAGAAAATAGGGACAGAAGGTATCGTGCCAAAATCCTTCTATGAGACCAATATGGTGCTGATAGCTAAACCAGGTAGCGAGAAAACTGAGAAAGAAAACTATAGACCCATTTCCCTAATGAATATTGATGCAAAAATTTTAAATAAGATTTTAGCAATGAGATTACAAAAAGTCATCCCCAGGATAGTACACCATGACCAAGTAGGATTTATACCAGGGATGCACGGCTGGTTCAATATTAGGAAAACTATCAGTATAATTAATTATATTAATAACCAAACTAACAAAAACCATATGATTATCCCAATAGTTGCAGAAAAAGCCTTTGATAAAATCCAACACCCTTTCCTATTAAAAACACTAGAGAGTATAGGAATTAATGGGCTTTTCCTTAAAATGATCAGTAGCATCTATTTAAAACCATCAGCAAGCATCATAGGTAATGGAGACAAACTAAAACCATTCCCAATAAGATCAGGAGTGAAACAAGGCTGGCCACTGTCATCACTACTATTTAATATTGTATTAGAAATGTTAGCTTTAGCAATAAGAGAAGAAAAAGAGATAATAGGAATCAGAGTAGGTAATGAAGAAACCAAATTATCACTCTTTGCAGATGACATGATGGTATATTTAGAGATCCCTAGAGACTTAACTAAAAAACTACTAGAAACAATTCACAACTTTAGCAAAGTTGCAGGATTCAAAATAAATCCACATAAATCATCAGCATTTTTACATATTACCAACAAAGTTCAGCAGCAAGAGATACAAAAAGAAATTCCATTCCAAATAACAGATGATAGGATAAAATTTTGAGGAATCTATCTGCCAAGGAAAAGTCAGAAACTATACAAACTAAACTACCAAACACTCTCCACACAAATAAAATCAGACCTAATCAATTGGAAAAATATTTTTTTCTTTTTTTTTTAATTTTATTTTATTTGCATAACATATGTGTGGGTAATTCTTCAACAATAACCCTTACATAGCTTTCCGTTACAAATTTTCCCCCCAACTCCCCACCCCTCCCCTAG
>JAJPUD010016672.1:0-14748 GCA_023553655.1 Myrmecobius fasciatus
ATCATCTTTACATTTAATGGTTCTGATAAAGGCCTCATTTCTAACATTTATAGAGATTTGTCTCATATTTATAAGAATTCAAGCCACTCTTCATTTGATAAATAGTCAAGGGATATGAACAGACAATTTTTAGATGATGAAATTAAAACCATTTCTAGTGATATGAAAAGCTGCTCCAAATCACTGTTGATCAAAGAAATGCAAATTAAGACAACTTTGAGGTACCACTAACCACCTGTCAGATTGTCTAAAATGACAGGAAAAGATAATGATGAATGTTGGCAGGGATGTGGGAAAGCTGGGACACTAATACATTGTTGATGGAACTGTCAACGGATCCAACCATTCTGGAGAGCAATTTGGAGCTATGCTCAAAAAGTTATCAAACTGTGCATACTCTTTGACCCAGCAGTGTTTCTCTTGGTCTTATATCCCAAAGAGATCTTAGAGGAGTGAAAGGGCCCCACATGTGCAAGAATGTTTGTGGCAGCCCTTTTTGTAGTGGCTAAAAACTGGAAGCTGAATGGATGCCCATCAATTGGAGACTGGCTGAATAAATTATGGTATATGAATGTTATGGTATATTATTGTTCTGTAAGAAACTATCAGCAGGATGATTTCAGAGAGGCCTGGAGAAACTTGCATGAACTGATGCTGAGTGAAATGAGCAGGACCAGGAGATCATTATACACAACAACAACATTACATGATGATCAATTCTGATGCACATGGCTCTCTGCAACAATGAAATGTCTCAAACCAGTTCCAATTATTCAGTGAAGAAAGCCATATACACCCAGGGAAAGGGATATGAAATGTGGACCACAACATAACACTTTCATGCTCTCTATTGATGTTTGCTTGCATTGTATTTCCTTTCTCTGATTTTTTTTTCTTGTAGATACAATTTTTCTTGCAGAACAATGATAAGTTTGGAAATATGTATACATATATTTGACTTGTCAAGTATTTTAACATAATTAACATGTAGTGGACTTCCTGCCATCTAGTGGAGGGGAGGGGACTGGAGGAACAATTTGTAATGGAAAGCTTTTTAAAGATCAGTGCTGAGGAACTAGCCATACATGTGTTATTCACATAAAAAGCTTTAATAAAAAAATGACTACCAGTATGATTTCAGAGAGGTCTGGAGAGACTTGCATGAACTGATGCTATGTGAAATGAACAAACAGGAGATCATTATACATGGCAACAGCAAGACAATATGATGATCCATTCTGATGAACATGGTTCTCTTCAACAGTGACATGATTCAAACCATTTCCTGTTGTTCAGCAATAAAGATAGTCATATGCATCAAGAGAGAGACCTGTGGGAAGTGAGTGTGGACCACAACATAATATTTTAATGCTTTCTATTGATGTTTGCTTGCATTTTATTTTCGTTCTTAGGTTGTTTTTTTCCCCCTCTTTCTAGATCCGATTTTTCTTGTGCAACAAGATAACTATATAGATATGTATATATATATTTGATTTATCATGTATTTTAACATATTTAATATATATTAGACCACTTGCCATCTAGGGGTGGGAGTGGATGGAAGGAGGTGAAAAAGTTGGAACAAAAAATTTTGCAAAAATCAATGTAGAAAAATTAATCATATGTTCTGTAAATAAAAAGATTTAATAAAAAAGACAGTTTTTAAAATATAGAAGAATGTAAAAAGAAACAAGCTTATGAGCACATTCCCCTTAAAATAAAGTGCAAAAAAATACAAAATCCATTAAGAACATGTATAATAAATCAAAGCAAATTTCTATACTGGGCATGCTCAAAAATAAATATGGTCCCAATCTACCCTTTAAGTTTTTCACAATTCTATGAAAGTTTGGTAGTATAAATACATCTACCTTTGGAGTTTTTTCACCATTCTTTGAAGAAATTGGTACTATATTTCCACCTGGCTTGACTTCATTCAGCATGTTTGTAGATTTTCCCTGTCTCTCTATATAAAGTTTCACTGGATAAAGGACTCACTATGACTTTTTCTGGATGTTCCAATTATCATTGATTATAGTATATTCTTTGATCTATATGGAAGAGTTTGTAGAAGGTAGCTTATAATATAATTTTTTACAGTCTGAAATCTTATTTCTGTCCTTCCCTATTTCTGTTGATATCACCACCATTCTTCATTCTGTCATGCCTATCATGGTGCTTGACACATAGAAGTGAATTATTCACATAAAGTTAACCTGTACTTTTCATTCCCCCTCTTTCTACACATCCAATTAATTGAAAAGTCTTGTCGTTTTTGCCTCTTCCACATGTCTCACATCCACCTATTTTTCCTCTCCTCAAAAAGTCACCACCTTAATCTGGACTCTCTTTATCTCTTACCTAAAATTTTGAAGCAATCTCATAATTGGCACCCCTGTCTCAAATCTTTTAAACCCAAACTCCAAATTCCTACTGAAGGGATTATTTTAATGAAGTTAGGTATGATTATGTTTCTATTCTGCTTCATAAATATTAAATGATATCTTTCTCTAATATAAAATACAAATTCTTCTTTTTGATCAATAAATCTTTTCACAACTGGCCCCAAACTATTTTTGTAGTCTCATTATGTGTCATTCCTTTTATACTCTACAATTCCACCAAGCAAGTCATCTTATGATATATTTATATATTTTAAAATACAACAGAATCTTTCAACATGAAAATAAAATGGAAAAAGGGCCTTCATATTTTTATAATGCGTTGTACAATAAAGGCATCTAATTGAATTTTTAAAGCTCTGAGATGCCAATGAGAAGTGTTTATTGGCTAGAGAACCAATATTGAAATCAGCAAGATCTTGATCTAATCTTTCCTCTGAAAAAAAAGTTAGTTATGTGAACTTGAGTAAACAATTTAAATTCATAGTGCCCTAAGGAAAAAAAATATATAAAATAGGGGATGATTGCCAATGTGTATTAATAGGGAGAACATCTTCAACAACAACTCTTTAAATAAGTTAAAACACAGTTCCTAGTGTAGGGGTAATATGTATTTGTTATTTAATCATTTTGATTGCATCTGACACTCCATGACCTTATTTGGAATTTTCTTGGTAATTATACTGAAGAGATTTGCCATTTCCTTCTCCAGATCATTTAACAAATGAAGAACTAAGGCAAACAGCATTAAACAACTTGTCCAGAGTCACACAGCAAGTGATTTTCTGAAGCCAAACTTTGAACTTAAGTTCTATGTCTCTTTGTGTGTTTGCCTTTCTGTCTTTGTTATGTACATATGTATATAAATATATATATATATATATATATATAAATATATATATATATATAAAATTTATGTATGTGTTTGTATGGCTATATTTATGTATGTATGTGTATACATACACACACATATACATATATATGTATATACATATACACATATATGTGTGTACAGATATATCTTTGTGTGTATGTCTGTGCATAATGATATAGATAGATATAGAAATAGATAAAAATCTGAGAATATACCCTTCTATGACTTAAAGATTTTCAAAAAACACTAGAAAAATGCAAATGTTAAAAAGAAATTTTTGTTTTAGAGATATGTTTGAAGACATTAAGAATACTTTGAAATGTCCCAGGAGGCAATCCAGTATGTTGTTACTCTGTTTATTTTTAATGTGAAAACTAGCTTTATTAAAAGAGAAATGAACATACATATGGAAACCAAAGAGTTCTTAATCCATGCAGAAATTTGTATTTTTCTATCAGCAGGACAAAGGGAGGAAGAGATACCAGAATCTCCATGAAAAAGAATATGACAGAGTGGTGGAGCCAAGATGGCAGAGAGGACAAATGTTTCTTTCTGATCTTCTCCCATGACTCTAACACTAATTACTAAATCCAACCTCTGAATTAGATCTGGATGGGCACAATCCTAGAATATTGGTAGTTTAAAAAATTACCAGCAGAAGATAATTTCAAAAATCCCCAGAAAAGGTCTGTTTCAATCTTGCTTGGAGGGAGGCAGGCCAAGTGCGAGTAGGCAGAGCACAGGCATTGAGTGCAGGTAATGCCAAGTCCTAGGGTGGTGTGGACTCTGCAGGACAGACTATCTATGGGGAGGAATCTACAGCAGAGTTGTCTACTCTGCCCTGGTTGCAATTTAGATCAGCAGAGAATTTATGAAATATCCAACACAAACACAAAAGCTAAATAGTCAGCCCCAAACCACTAGAATCTCATGGGATCTAGCCATGCCCATCCAGCACTGAAAGTGAGTCAGCACACCTTCAAGACAGTTGCTTCCACTTATAGGGGAAGCTTGGACAATCTCCCTTGCCCTTAAAGCAAATCTCAATTTAAAAAAAATGCATAAAAAAGTCAAAAGAACTCTGACCATAAATAGGTTTTTCTGGTGAAAGAGAAGAACAGATTTCAAACCCTGAGGAAACTGAAAGCAGATTGTCTTTAGGTGAAGCCCCAAAGGGAGATATAAATTGGTCCCAATGACACAAGGCTCTCCTAGAAGAAATTATAAAAGATCCTTAAAGAGAGCTATAAGAAAAATGGGGAAAGGAAATGAGAACTTTGCAAGAGGGTTTGGAAAAAAAACACACAGAAATTATCTGAAGAAAATTCACTATGAAAAGACTTAGTGAAATGGAAGCATTAACTCCTTAAACAATAGAGTTGACAAAATAGAAAACGAAAACAATTTCCTGAAAAACAGAATTTGTGAAATGGTGAAGGAAAATAACTCCTTAAAATACAGAATTGATGAAATGGAAAAAAAATCATAGAACAAAACAACTCATTTAAAAATTCAATTGCACAAATACAAAAAGAAGTTAAAAAAGTAAATGAAGAAAATAATTCACTAAAAATCAGAACCGAACAAATGGAAATGAATGACTCAATGAGACATCAAGAATTTGTCAAGCAAAACCAAAAAGAAAAAAAGAAAAAATAGAAAAAATGTAAAATATCTACTTGGGAAAACAACTGACCTGAAAAATAGTTCTAGGGGATGACTGTACTTCCTGAAAACCATGATGAAAAAAAGCACCTAGAAACTATTTTTTTCAGGAAATCATCAAAGAGAACTGTCCTGATGTAATAGAATCAGAAGGTAAAACAGCCATTGAAAGGACGCACCAAACACCTCCTGAAAGAGACCCCAAAATTAAAACTCTAAGGAATATCATGGCTAAATTTCAGAACTATCAGACCAAGAGAAAAATATTACTATTCAAATACTGGGAAGTCACAATAAAGATTATCCAGGGCCTAGCAGCTTCTACCTTAAAGCATTGAAGGGCTTGGAATCGGATATTCCAAAAGGCAAAAGAACTTGCAATGCAGACAAGAATAAACTATCCTCCTGAACTGAGCATTTTCTTCCAGGGAAGAAGATCCGTATTCAGTGAAACAGGTGAATTCCACTCATTTCTGATGAAAAGACCAGAGCTAAACAAAAAATTCAACCTCCAAATATATAACTCAAGAGAAGCATAAAAAGTTAAAAGGAAAAAAAAAAAACTATTGAGAACTGGATTTCTGTAATAGATATACGTAGAGAGTGCATGTATAAATTGATTTTACACTTATAACATACAAGAGAAACTACAGGTGGAAAGGGGATTGTGTCAGGAAAAAGGGGAAAGTGGAGATAAAATGAGGGAAATTACATCTCATGAAGAGGCAAAGGAAACCTATTATAATTGAGGGAAAAAAGATAGGGGGATAAACATTGTGTGAATCAGTCTCATCAGATTTAATTGAAAGAGAAAATATTAGACACATTTAGTTTCACAGAGAAACTTCCCTTATCTTATAGAAAAGTGGGAGGGGAAAGAGAAAAATGGAAAGGGTAGGCTAAATAAAAGGGAAAACAGAAACAGTGGGGGAAAGGCATACAAAATGGGGAGGGATTCTAAAGGGGGATGGTGCTCATAAGGATATGGGATAGTAAGGGAAAAGATGCAGTAAAGGTAGGAAAAAGACAAAACCCCTCCTGAAGAGGAGGATCAATGTGATGGCAAAAGCCCCATTATTTTTTTTTCCTTTATAAAAAATAATTGATTTCTAATAAAATATTGAATAATAATGGTGATAATGGGCATCCTTGTTTCACCTCTAATCTTACTTGTAATGTGTCCAACTTTTGTCCCTTACTAATAATACTTATTGTTGATTTTAGATAACTTTTATTATTTTAAGGAAAGCTTCCTCTATCCCTGTGTTCTCTAGTGTTGTAACAAGAATGGATGCTATATTTTGTCAAAATCATTTTATGCATCTATTAAGATTATCATGATTTTGGTTAGTTCATTTATTGATATGGTTGATCAAAAAAATAATTTCCTTATATTGAACTAGCCCCGCATTTCTGGTGTAAATCCCACTTGGTCATAGTGTATTATCCTACTGATAAGTTCCCCCAATCTCTTTGCTAATATTTTATTTTAAATTTTTGCATCAATATTCATTAGTGAGATTGGCCTGTAATTTTCTTTCTCTGTTTTAGCTCTTTCAGGTTTAAGTATCAATACCATATTTGTGTCATAGAAGGAATTTCTTCTTTACCTATTTTCCTAAATAGTTTACATAGTATTGGAATTAATTGTACTTTAAATATTTGATAGAATTCACTTGTAAATGTATCTGGCCCTGGAGAGTTTTTTTTCCCCTATGTACTTCAATAATGGCTTGTTCAATTTCTTTTTCTAAAATGAGACTAATAATTTATTTCCTGTTCTATTAACCGGGAAAATTTATTTTTTTGTAAATATTCATCAGTTTTGGTTAGATTGTCAGATTTGCTGATATACAATTGGCCAAAATAGCTCCCAATTAATTGCTTTAATTTCTTTTTCATTTGTGCTAAGTTTATCCTCTTTATTTTTGATGCTGGTGAATTTTCTTTCTTGATCATTTTTGGGTCCAGTTTATCATTTATTTGCAATGTCTATGTTGGATAAGTGTGGGAGTGACTGCATATATGAGAAATAAAAGTGAAGCAGGAGAATTATAGCTGATATAAATAGGTTGCTAAACATCATAAATATTCTTGTGATATATATGAAGCCCTTCATCAGAGAATATATGGAACTAGTAATCACATATTAAAATGAGGGATGGACAATCCATATGGTTCACTGGAATTGATAATCATATTGCCACTGAAAACCTTAATATTTCATTTCATTAGTATTCATTAGTATTTTTCAAAAAAAAATTTCCTAGCTATTTGAAGAAGGATATAGATGCAAGTAGAAAAGGGTGAGATGGTATGGATAAGTTGTAATTTATTTCAGTGGGAGTGCCTAGAACAGTGAAATTATATTTCAACAGAAAAAATGAAGAGAAGAAATTCCAGAAGCATATCTACAGTAATACATCAATACTCACCTCCTTTGAAACTTTTGAATTTTATATTCAGTACATTATATCAAGAAAAAAATGTTTCAGCACTTTCTGCTTCCCTAGCACTCATCACACTTAGTTTTTGTCTTGGTTGAACAATAGAGATGTGAAGTTAACCAGGCATTTTATCCAACTCTTACTACTGCTCCATTTGCCCCTGCTGTGGGCAGCTCTTCTCCATCAAAGTGAAGCAAACTGTCAGTTTGGAACTCATGAGGTAAAAGTTGTGCACATCACTAGGCATGTCATGGGACAGTTCTTGCAATAAAATGTGGCTAAGGTATATGGTCTATTGGTTCCTAAAATAGTAGTACTGGAAAGGTCATGGAGCTGTTGGCATATTCAACAAAAGGAGAAGCCAAACTGGGAAGAACAGAAGTTCCTAGTGGCTTGATCAACAGCAGTTGGAATCCAACTGGAGGTATCAATGGAGAAGAACTAGGACTCCAAGAAGGCTGAGCACAAGGAAGTAGCAAAATTCCTGGGCAGCAGAGGGCACAAGACCATTGCTCCACCTCCACATCCATGCCCCTCTCCAATCCTTCCTCTTCCTTCAGGGAAACTTGGAGTGGTATGGTGGGAACAATATGAAAGTCCCAATTCCTCATAGACTGAGTTGAGTCAAGAAATGAGTATCCCAGTTGAGGTAGGTTGAGCTGGCTATTTTCTCCATAACTGCAAACACCATTTACACTTTTGGGGAAATATATAGGAAAGGATGGTTAGGTTGTACTTTGGAGATCTCCTTAGAGATCTCCTTATGGGAAAAAAATTGTTTTGTAATCATAATTTTATTCATTTGTCATCCCTTCTGGAATGAATTAATAAGGAATAGTGAGGTACCCCTTATTATAGTGCTGAAGGTTATATAATAGACATTTCAAATTTAGCATCAATATGGTATTAATTCCAGTTATCAAATTATATTTTGTGCTCCTCTTTGAGTTGCAATAAGAGGGAGGAAAAAACTCTTGTTTCCTTAGAAGATTTTTAAGGCATTGTGAAAAAGGAAGCTGAAATGTCAAAGGTATGTGTTTCTGTGTAATATGAAAAGGTAATCTAGAATCATATCAATGGAAGATGGGGTAAATGAAATGTTAAAAAATATGGCAAATTTAAGAAGATAGATTATTGTTAAAATTATACCAATAAAAGTATCTTTTAATAGCAAAGTAAAAATTTTCTTTCCCATATTATTTTAAAAGAATAATATGCTTGCTCTTGAGGCTATTGTATAAAAAGGAAAATCATTTAAGAGTTACTTTATGTTTCATAAGATTTACATTAAAAGCAGGTGGCCAAAAGATTGAATAACAAACATTTTACGTTTGAATGAGAAACAATTCCTTGTACAGAAAAGTTTCCTCAGTCATGCCATTTAGAGTTGAACACTAGATTATGTCTGGTTTAAACTCTTTATTTTACAAGTGGAAATGAATAAACACACACCCAGAAATATGAAGAGTCTTTGCCAAGAGCAGACAACAACAAAGCCAGGATTTGGATGCCTATTGGCTGGTTCTTGAAAAAGCAGAGGAGCTAGAGACTAAATTGCCAACATTTGATCCATTTTGAAGATAGCATAAGATTTCCAGGAGGACAAAAATTGTATTTCACTGTGTGGATGACAACAAAATATTGTAAATCCTGAAAAGAGATGGGAGTATAAGATAATCTTATTTGTCTGCTGAAGAACCTGTATTCAGGCCACAAAGCAAGAGTTAGAAAAGAAGATTTTACAACTGATTGGTTAAGGTTAGAAATGGGTTACTAAAAAACTGTATAATGTCACATTATTTATTAAATTTACATGCAGAGTAAAATATGCAACATATCTGGCTGGAAGATCAAAAACTAGAATTGAAGTTGCTAGGGAAATATTAATAATCTCAAGTATGCAAATGATACTACAGAAGGCAAAAAGAGAAGAACAATTAAGTTTCTTACCATAAACACTCTTTTCTGACCTATAGCTGTTAGGAGTATTCCCACTCTACACTAGAAGTAAGATCTAGTGTGATAAAGCAACACTGGGTTTGGGGCTAGGGCTGTGTTGCAGAGGCCAGCCCTGGAACTGCATATAAGACTCTCACTCCATTGCTATAGACTCTCTCAGCTCACCTTCCAAGTCCTTCCTGGTCCAGGGAGAGGTCCACAAGCTTCCAGTATTGCTATTGATTCAGAGGTCAACACCTCACTGATGTTGGGATTCAAGCTGGGAATGTATCTGGGGCTAGGGTCAAGGCCAGACTGTTGCAGTCTATCCTGAGAAAGATTCAAATATTGGGAAATATTGAAGTCAAAAAGAAAGAAGCACAGCAGAGGATGAGATGGATAGATGGTGTCATAGAAACAAGGAACATGACCCTGAACAGATTCTGAAAAAATGGAGAATAGAAGAGTCAGAATACTGCACTCCACTGGGGTTACAACGAGTCAGACATGACCAAAAACCTAAACAACAATAACAACTCTGACTCCCAAACCAGTGCTCTTTCCACCATGCTGCTGGCAATGATGATAGTGATGATGATAGGTAACATTTATAAAGCACTTAATATGTTCTAGGCATTATGCTAAATGATTTACAATTATCTCATTTGACCCTTACAACAATCCCATTAGATAAGTGCTATTATTTTTTTCTATTTTACAGATGAGTTATCTGAGTAAGTAATTTGACAGGATCACACAGATATTAAATATCTGAATTATTTCTTCATTCCAGGCAGCTATGTTATGCTTAAATTAGCTTATTTTAAATCAAAATTTTACAGAATTTTTGGGGTATTTTTAGAAGCAGGATATTTTCAGAAAAAATATAAATGTTATTTGTTGATAAGAGAAAAACAATCACTGCCTTGACAATTTATAAAAGAATGTGGAAAAAACATTCTTTGAGTTGTGATGCAAAATTATTTTCCTAGAGGGCACAAACTTATTATGATTTAGTTCACATTGTAACTACCTCCTACATTTTCCTGCTCTCCAGGCATTCTTTCCTCCCACTGAAATATTCTATCACTCATTCCCACTACTACAGTGATATTATACTAATATTCAGGGGAGGGATGTTATATAATCCACTTAAGAAAATCAAGATTCTTGCTAAGAAATATTGATCAATGTTGTCCTGTGATTTAACATTTAAGAAACCTTTTTGTTCAATTTCTTATTAATAAGGAAACAATTGAAGACACATGCATTTAAAAGAAACAAATACCTTCATTGGCATAGACTGAAATTGTTTATATTTCAAGTGTATGTTTATAATGGTTATTATTATTACATATTAAATACATCTAGAGTCATCTTGAATAAACAGGTCTAGTAATCCTCATGTTGAAAGCATGATCTTTAATAGGGAAACCTTTTTTCCCCTATTTAAAACAATATAATCAATATCCTTCTGTCATATGGGGATCATAAAACAGAATAGTGATAGGAAACTGAAAGTTTTTTAGTTTTTCTAGAGTTTATTTTTTCCCAACAAATACTTTTGCTGTCTGAAGATTCAATTGACTTTTTTCAAATATCCTTAAGTAAAATGTTAAAAGCATATATGCTGTAAGCCTATAGATGTTTTATATAGAGATGTTATCTATCTATCTATCTATCTATCTATCTATCTATCTATCTATCTATCTAATCTATCTATCTATCTATCTAGAGAGAGATTATGTTGATATCTCAATGTTTCCAACTTCTCTTATCCCTTATATATTATTTCATCAATTAAGTATTATCATATAATGCTGCTAATATCTAGGAAAAGTTGTTATTTGAAGACATAATGTTCAAAAATGCATTGATTAGTGCTTATAAAGTAATGGATATTTGTTATGTCACAGATGGTTAAATATTTTTCTACCGGGCTTGCTCCTTCAGTAACTGTTTCAAAGACCTGACTGGAAGGGGTTCAGGTATTCTGGAATTCTTACATACAGGATCATGGGCAGCAGTATCTTAGGGACTGGTGAAAAAAAATTGGTGCAGGTGATAGCTGGGATTTGAATAACTTGAAACATGCTCTCTTCCACCAACATATTTTTCTTCAGGCTGCTTGAAGTTTTAGTTGTATTAGTTTGCAAACCTCTAGGTGGTGATTGCTTGTTCATAATATTGATTGTGGCAAGGACAAATGTAACCTTCTTCATAGTTTTAACATAGTTAATAGCAGCAGGGCTGAAGGAGGAAAATTATGACACTCAACCCTAATTTAAAATGACCGAACACTAGGTTTCACAAAATATGGTATGCTGTAGTAAAGAGAAAGATGTCTTAGAGTCTTGAGAATAAGATGGACTAAGATCTGTTTTACAAATTTGTGATCTTTGGTCAGCTACTTCATCTCTCAGCCCATTTCCTAAGAAATGGGGATAACACTTTTAAGAAACAAATTATACAATATTTAAAATGTTTCAAAAGTTTGTTACAATGGGGAAGCTAGGGGCATAGTAGAAAGAGCACCTGTCCTGAAGTCAAAAGGATCTGAGTTCAAATCTGGTCTCAGACACTTAACACTTCCTAGCTGTGTGACCCTGGGCAAGTTACATAATCTCAATTGCCTCAGCAAAAATAAACAAACAAATAAATGAATAATTTAAAAATTTGTTATAATTATTAGATATTTGTTTTTATTCTTGGCATTATTGATCATCCAAAATTTCATTAGAATATAGAACTCTTATGAGGGGGTTCTATGAATGCAGAGATATATGTATTTTGCAACTTATAGCTTACGAGGGGTATCTGGAGACAACAAGACATTTAGTGACTTGCTTTGAGTCACACAACTATTAAGAATCAGTAGTAAGCCATGAACCCTGTTTTCCAAACTTCTAAGTCATTCTTCTAGCCTCTATGCTACTCTTGGATTCATATTACAAAATTGGAAAATAACTCCACTGACCATCTAGTCCAAACTAAAGACAAAAAACAAAAAACAAAAACAAAAACAAAAAGCATTTTTTCCTTAATCAGGCAAGCAGTTAACTAGTTCTTGCTTGAACAACTGCAATTAGGGTGAATCCACTACCTCCTAAAGGATTGCATTCAACTTTTGAATAGCTCATTTTTTTAGAAATATTCTTTCCCTACAGATAATTCCCTATATATGCTTCTGCCCAGTCTTCACAAAACCAAACTAATAATAACTCATTTTCTACACAGCAGACTTTATATTCTTGAAAAGAGCTACTATATCAATCCTGAATTTTCTCTCTTCTTCCTATGCACTCACTATATTGGTGCTAAACTTAGGCATTGATAGACTTTAGTTCTATTGTAGCAATACAGCATGACTGATTCTGACACTTTTTAAAAAGTTCAGAAAAAATGTAGTTTTCCATTTCTATGGCAGCTGATTCCATTATTTGTAAGGAAAAACATTTAGGCTACTTCTCCAAAAAAAATATAAGCTCTGGAGTTTAATTTCCCTCATTTTCCTGTGTATTCCTATGATTATGAGTTGGTGCCAAAATGCTGATTCTCACTTCAATAGAACATTACCATAATCAGTGATGCTTTGTTGGAAATTCTCCACTGGCCAAATCTTTACTCTTTACATGAATGAAAGAAGAGTGATAGCAGATACATTGAATAAGTCTCTGTTTCCCCACATTGTCTTCCATGATCATAGGTTTATGTAAGCAAGTTCTAGCTTCCCTTAGCGAACTTTCAAGTATCTGAATAAGTGGAACTAGGAGTGGCAGCACTAAGCAATTCCCTAAGCACGGATCTTATGATAAAATAATGCATTTTGGGGAGTGTTTGATGATTTGATATACAGTAAAAAATCTGCAGTACATGTGATTTGGGTTGGTACATAGAAGCCCAAGCCCAAAATTCACAAAAAAACTAGACTAGAAAGTGATTCATTTTAAAACAAATTATTTAATTAATAATTTTCCCTAGTTTACATACAAAGCATTTTTTTTAATTTCATGACATTTTTAAAGCTTTTTATTATCAAAACATATACATGGATAATTTTTCAACATGGAGCTTTGCATAGCCTTCTATTTCAGATTTTACCAATCTTCTCCTCACTTTCTCCCCTAGATGACAAGCAATACAATATGTGTTATACATTTTAAAATATATGATAAATCCAATATGTGTAAACATATTTATATATTTCTCTTGTAGCATAAGAAAAATCAGATCAAAAAGGAAAGAAAATGAGTAAGGAAATAATGCAAGTGAAGAAAATAAAAAAAGAGTGAGAATGCTCTACACATTCAGTTCTCACAGTACTTTCTCTGAGTGTAGATGGCTTTCTTCATCAAAAGTTCATTGTAACTGGCATTAATCATCTAATTGTTGGAAAGAGTCAAGTTCATCAGAATAAATCACCTATAATATTGATGTTGCTGTATAGAATGATCTCTTGGTTCTGCTCATTTCACTTCACATCATTGTAAGTCTCTCCACTAAATCCACTAGTCTCTCACTAAAATCATCCTGCTGATTGTTTCTTATAGAACATTAATATTCCATAACATTCATATACTGTAACTTATTCATTCTCCAACTGATGGGCACCCACTCAGTTTCCAGTTTCTTGCTACTATGAAAAGGGCTGCCACAAACATTCTTGCACATGTGGGGCCCTTTCCTTCCTTTAAGATTTCTTTGGGATATAAGCCCAATAGAAACACTGCTGGGTCAAAGGGTATGCACAGTTTGATAGGTTTCTGAGCATAGTTCAAATTTCATTGTTTCAGTTTTCCCACATCCCCTCCAATATTCGTCATTATCTTTTCGTGTCATCTTAGCCAATCTGAGAAGTATATGGTGGTGTCTCAGAGTTGTCTTAATTTGCATTTCTCTGACCAATAATGATTTAGAGCATCTTTTCACATGATTAGAAATGGTTTTAATTTCTTCTTCTAAAAATTGTTCATATCCTGAACAGACAATTTTCAGAGGATGAAATTAAAACTATTTATAGTCATATGAAAAGGTGCTCCAAATCACTATTGATCAGAGAAATGCAAATCAAGACAACCCTGAGATACCACTTCACACCTGTCAGATTGGCTAAAATGACAGGAAAAGTTAATGATGAATGTTGGAGGGGTTGTGGGAAGGCTGGGACACTGATGCATTGTTGGTGGAGCTGTGAACGGATACAGCCATTCTGGAGAACAATTTGGAGCTATGCTCAAAAAGTTATCAAACTGTGCATACCCTTTGACCCAGCAGCATTTCTATTGGGCTTATATCCCAAAGAAATCATAAAGGAAGGAAAAGGCCCCACATGTGCAAGAATGTTTGTGGCAGCCCTTTTTGTAGTGGCTAGAAACTGGAAATTGAATAGATGCCCTTCAATTGGAGAATGGCTGAATAAATT
>JAJPUD010016672.1:21089-33359 GCA_023553655.1 Myrmecobius fasciatus
TTCTGGTTTTTAATCTAGCCTGATATCCTTTTCCACTTTATGGGAGAGTCCATCCCATTCACATTTGCAGTTAGAATAACTAATTCTTTATTTCCTGCCATCTTATTTACCCAAGTTATGTTTTTCCCTTTCCTTTCCACTTTCTCCCTTCCCCCATTCTCAGTATTTTGCTTTTGATGACTCCCTCCCCCAAACAATCCTCCTCCCTTTAGATCCCCTCCCCCCCCTTTTTTTTTACTTCTTTCCTAATATCCCTTCTATTAGTCTATCCCTTTCTTTTCCTCCTTTCCCTCCCACTTCCTTAGAAGGAAGGACAAATTTCTCTGAGAACCCAAATGTGTCTGATATACACTTTTAGAGCCCAATCTGATGAGAGTAAGATTTACACAGTGCTCATCTCCCTCCCTTCTTTCCCTCAATTATATTAGGTTTTTTTTGCCTCTTCACGAGATTTTACCTTATTTTTACCTCCTTCTTTTTAACCTTATTTTACCACCTTTTCCCTCTTTCCTCCACTATGATGGTTTAGGAGCGCCAAACCTAGAACTATGTTATAAAGCAGAATTATCAAAACTATTTGGTACTGGTTAAGAAATAGTGTGGTAGAATAGTGTACTATATTATATACATACTACACATAGCAAGACCTAAAGCAATCTGGTATTTGATAAACCCCCAAACTCTAGCTTTTGGGAAAAAAAAATCACTACTTGACAAAAATTGCTGGGAAAACTGGAAAATAATGTCAGAAATTCTGCATAGACCTATTTCTCACAACCCCTACCAAAATATGGTCAAAATGGATACATGATTTGGGCATAAAGGATGATACCATAGACAAATTAGGAGAATAAGGGATAATTTAGTTATAGGATCTATGGACAAGGGAAGAATTTATGATCAAAGTAGAACTAGAAACATTATGAAAGGCAAAATGGATGACTTTGATTACATTAAATTATTTTTTCCACAAACAAAACCAACATAAACAAGAATAGAATGCAAATACAAAGCTGGGAAAAAATCTTTATAGATAATATTTCTGAAAAGATCTCATTTCTAAAATATGTAAATAACTGTATTAAATTTATAAGAATGCAAGTCATTGCCCAGTTGAAAAATGGTGAAAGCATATGATCAGACTATTTTCAGATGATTTTAGAACCATTTATAGCTGCATGAAAAAAGAATGCTCAAGATCATTATTGATTAGAAAATGCACATTCAAAATCTCTGAGGTACCACCTCAAATCTCTCAGATTGGCTAAGTTAACAGGAAAAGGTAATGATAAATGTTGGAAGGGATGTGGGAAAACTGGGACACTAATGCATTGCTCATGGAGTTGTCAAATAATCCAACCTTTCTGAATAGCAATCTACAACTGTGCCCAAAGCACTATAAAACTGTGCACTCTCTTTGACCCAGTAGTGCCATTACTGGGTCTGTATCCCAAGGAAATCATAAAGGAGGGAAAAGGACCCACATGTGCAAAAATATTGATAGCAGCTCTTTTTTGTGTCAACATAGTCTTGGAAAATGAGTGAATGCCCATCAATTCTGGAATGGCTGAACAAATTGTGATACATGGAGGTAATGGAATATTATTGTTTTATAAAAAATGAACAAGTTGATTATAGAAAGGCCTTGGAAGATTTACATGAACTGATGCTGAGTAAAACAAACAGATCCAGAAAAAAAGATTGTGCACAATAATCGCAAGATTGTACAAAGATCAACTATGAAAGACTTAACTTTATACTCTTTGAATGAATAGATGATTTAGGCTCCTCTCAAATGTGTTATTGGAAGTAAAATATTTCTAGAATGTGCCACACAGAGCATTAGATTTGAGAATGGATGACATAAAGTTAAACTCTGTCTTTTATTAACCAGTTATCTCAGACAAATCACTTAACATGGTTATTTGATAGAATTTATTAGAAAGATGGTTGAATTTAAAATCAGAAACCTATGTTTGAATCTTATCTCTGACCCTTACCAGCCAAATGACTAAGCCTAGGTAAAATTTTATATAGACAATGGGCCTGTAATCAGGAATATCTGAGTTCAAATCCAGCCTAGGACAGTATTTCTCCTAGACAATGTTAGAAATATCACTGAAGTTATTTTGAACTAGAAAGTAACCATCTACTACATAAACCCTGACTGAACTTTACTAAATCACTTAGGGGACATAGAAATTAGGAAGGAAAAACTTAAGTACCAATTTCTTTCTTACATCTGCCCATATAAGCATACTAATATCCAGCTATACACATGTCATCCTAGGGAAGACACTCATTATCTCATACATAGATTATTTTAAATTACTTTTTATTGATATCCCATTCTCAAATCTCTCCTCAATTCTTCTACCTTCTAGTTAACTGCCAAAGCAATTTTCCTAAAGCACTGGTCTTGTGTCTTCCCCACAACTCAATAAATTACAGTAATTCCCAATTATTTCTAGGACTAAATAATGTCTTCCATTTTACATTTCCTTATATTACAAACTCTTGAAAGCAAGAACTTTCTCATATTAATTGTATCCTTAATGATTAACACAGTGCCTGACATATAGTAGATACTGAAATATGCTTTTGGATTAGATTATAATGCCATTTAAAATTGTTTATAAACTTGTCTTTTTCTAACTATCCTTTTCTATTGTCTTGCCTTATGTATATTCTTACACTTTACTCACCAGCATGTACTGTATAATCCAGCAACATCAAATTATATACTTTTTTCTTATGCACAGCACTGTTTTCCCATTCTAAGCCCTTTAAATGACTGCTTTACACATCTAAAATTTGTTCTCCTCAATTTCATCTTTTGGCTTCTCTAGTTTCGTTCAAGACTCACTTCAAATTAAACCCTATATCAGAGGACTTTCCCCTGACTTCAATATCTTCTTTCTGAAATTACCTCCCATCTATTTTGTATTCATCTTATTTCTCTTATATGTACATATTTGATCATCTCCTTTGCCACTATTAAATTGCAAGATCATTGAGAGCAAAGACCATGTTTTTTTTAATTTTATTAGACTGGCACTGATGAGTTTTCAATTCAATAAACACTAAATAATAACATGCATATAATATACTAAGCTATATATTTTGTGAGTAAAATTATTAAAACAATAAAATAGTTCTTGCTCTCAAAATAAGAGATAGCCTAATTGAAAGAACCATATTCAACTTTTTCAATGAAAGACTAGTACAAAGGATAAATAAAAGAAAAATGAGAGTTAGATAGAAGGATCTATTTTAAACATCTTATGAAGAAAGCAAAGAAGGTGAATAATGCAGATTTCTGGATTGTAGGGTCTTGAATACAAAATAAGTAATTTTTTTAAACTTTTTTAGTTAGGCAAAGGGAACATAAAAATATTTTGAGCAGAATATTAGAATGATATGATTAAGAAGATTATTTTGGTGACCATGTGATTAATAACTGGATTAATAACTAGAATATATGTTAGAGTGATTATTATACTAGTCCAGTAAGAGAGGGATTTGGTTTTAAAATAGAATTGCTTCACTAGTATTAGAGAAAATGGGAATCAGTGTGATAAATCCTGTGCAAGGGTATCCTTACAACAGTTAGTTCCCTCCCTTAGAAAGTGGCTTATTCTTAACTACTTCCCAAATTAACTAGTTTTGTATTTCATTTTCACCATCTCATCCTGAAACATTCTTCTCACTTAATGGGTCCTCTTTTCCCAGTGGTAAGTTTCTCCCAGAATATATGTTTTGAAGAAGAACTGAAGTCAATCATCTTCATTGCTCTCCTGGTCCTTTTTCCAACTTCACAAATTTTGCCCATAATTGTTCAGCTACTTTCTGATCCAGTAAGTTCCCTCAACCACTTTAGTGTTCTCACTTTGAAATGTCCTTTGGTTTCTGAAACTTTCTTCTTCCATTGGTGAATTCCTCATGGAACTTCCATTTTGAGTAACTGGGGAATAATGAAAAATTGAATTGTATATTTAGGGATTATGCCTATCAACATGATAATTGAAATTGTGGATATTGATAATATTCCCAAGACAGAGAGTGGTGATACAAGAAAATACCAAGATAGATTCCTGAGAAAACAATATTTAGGGAACAGAAGCAATATGAAGAGCTGGTAAAGGAAAAAGAAGCAGTCATTGAATAAAAAAAACTATAAAAATATGGTTCATGGAAGTAAAATGTGATAATACTTAAGAAACTGTGATCACAATATCAATTATAACAAAGTGAAGAAAGATGTAAACTGAAGGAAGGTCATCAAACTTGGTTAAAAAGTACATGAAGCTACACTGAAGTATTCAGTTTATCTGGACAGTTGTAAAGAAGGCCAAATGAAATGTAGGTAACACATTCTATTTTCCTTAAATTTGGCAGTGTAGATAAGAAGGACAAGGAACAATTTGATTACACAAAAGCACCAAGAAGAGCTTTATAAGATCAGTAAAATCTTCACATTTTATGCATAAGAAAAGAAATTTAAGCTGTATGAATAGGGATTGGAGAGAAGAAGGGAATAAGCACTAACAGAGCATCTACCATGTACCAGGCACTATATAAAGTACTTGATAAATATCATCTCAGTTGACCCTCTGCAATCCTCTAAAATAAATGTTATTATCCCCATTTTCCAAATGAGGAACTAAAGCCAAACAGATGTTAAATGATTTGCTCAAGGTAACATCATTTGTAAGTGTTTTGTATTGGATTTGAACTAACAGCTCTTCATGACTAAAGATTCAACTCTCAATCCATTGAGCCACTTAGCTGCCTATGAAAAGGTATGATTGATTCCATCAATCATCATTGATGGAACAAGTTAATTGAGGAAATGGAGGAATAGTCTTCTCAAATAGTAGGATAATCATGTTTATCAAGTAACTAGAAGCAATGAAAATAGGATAAATTGAGAAAATCAGGATAGTTAAGACATGAAGGTGGAAAGTTTATTTAACAGTGTCTTAATACAAATTCAGAAACAGATGGGATACCAACAGTGCAATTTAAGGAAATGTGGAGCTAACAATATTAAAGTAATTCAGGTTTTTGAGGAAAGATAATCACAAAATGCAGGAAACAGAGAAAATGATAGAATAAATTAATTGGGCTCCCAGATAGAATTAAGAACCCTGCTGGATCCCTACAGAAAAATAGGGAACTCTGCCCCACCAGTAAATTCTACTGGTTTTGAAGGGTGGTGCGTATTTTTTCTATCAGGGATGGGGAAGTCTCTCTGAGGTGGCTAGTTGGCTAGTTGGTTAGTCAAAATCTCTACTGATAGGAAAGATGGATTTGGGTCATTACTGCTGGTATTGTTCTGACAGGGTGATAGCTTCCCTCTCAGGGATTTTGGAGCTACCCCAAGAACTTCTTAATTTATCATATTGAGAATACTAGTAGAGGCTTACATTAGATGCAATAGACACTTACATTAGATGATCTTGATACTCTGAGTAAGAGATAAGGTCATCTGTGGAGAGAATGCTGGGATAAGATTAAGATTAATGTAGTATCCTTGAATTTGGAACATGCAATGACAAGAATGATAAAGAATTGATAAGAAATGACTAAAACAATTGTTCTGTGGCAGTGGAACTCTATTTAAGGTTAGATAGTATAAATGTATTATACCACACATACCCAAGTCAGTTTGCTTTAATGATTTTGCCTAGCAATATCCATCAGCTCAAGAATAAGTAAAAAGGGAGAAAAGAGAAAAAGGCCAAATGGAAGGAATTGCCCATGTTAATTATATTTACTGTCTCTTCCCTTTCTGTTAGCAGTCATATTTTGCTACTATAAGTAGTGGTTCCTTCTCCCATCTCTTATTGCTACTTCTAATTGACTATGAGGTTAGAAATCACAGTCTTGCTGTGCTCCATTTAGAATTGATCATAAAATAAGCATAAATCTGCTATCTGAAAGATCACCAGAGCCTAAACTGTGACATGTATCTCAGCAACTTAAAAGTCTCTTTTTTTTTTTTTGCTAACTTTTTGGTTCCTGTAGATTTCCCTAATAAGTAAACTATGTGTGCATTATTTGTATGCTTAAGTTTTATAAAACAGTACCATCTGAATATGCATTTTAAAGTAAAATTCTATCAACACGCCTTTTTATATTAATACCTTGATAATAAAAATTTAAAACCTTGGTCAATTTAGATTTGGAGTTTTTGAGATAAGATATTATTAAGTGATAAAGACTCCTATATCACTAAAATGATTCTTAAGAAATTAAAAATTATTTTACCTAATAAATCAAGAATGTGTCATATACAGAACAGATACATTATTAAATGCTAATCACTACATGATACCTTTGGAAAAATACATTTTATGGAGCAGGGAATTGATAATCAGAAGCTATGGATTTGATTGCCAACTTTCCTACTCTGATCCTTTTGACACTGCCAAATACCTTAATCTTCCTACATCTCAATGTCTTCATCTATAAAATAAGGGTAATTGGATTAAATGAACACTATGGTCTTTTATATATAAAAGTATAAATCTTATAAATAGAGCATTATGATAATAGAAATTAGTGGGAAATTATTCAATCTTAGTTTTACACAGTAAATGTAAAGTAGGTGATTAGCAGGTTTTTGATAAGTTCTAGAATTATACAAAGTGGAATGACAAAATAATAGACTAATTTTTACATTCAGTGTATAATATCTGATTCATTATTTTATAGTGCCATCCAATATTGAAAAGCAAGCAAGGCATATTAAAGAGTTTTGTTTTGTTTTAAATTTCACAGTGTAAGTCAGCAGTTGGTAAAAGACATGACTAAAATATCTGTATAACCCTAGACTTACATGAGTTTCATTCCTGCAAAATTGATATCCAGAGGAACTAATAGAAACACACTCTTGCAATTTAGGATTTCAATTTTATCTTCATTCATTGTTATGATTTATTATTTTGAAATAATGCTATATTTAGAAGACTATTTTTTCTTTTCTCTCCAGTCATAGACTTTCCTTCAGAGTGACACAAAAGAATTTTATTTCTAGAAAAACTTATCCTAGGAAAACAATTCAAAAGATGCCACACTTGCTACTCAGTTCTTCATTAACAGTCTGAAAGAACTTGTAAGGACTATGTTGTTCTAACTGCAGAAGCCTAAATTAATCAATTTAGGGCTCTCATCATAATTATAGTTCTTGACAATTAAGTCTTGTGAAATATACAGAATAGTCTTATCAGTTTCTTTCCTTAAAAGTTTTACTAAAAGCTCAAACTTTCTAAATGTGAAAACTTATTTTCCCTTTGCTCTACCTATCCATCTTCCAGAAAGGCACTGGAATTCTCAAGAATTACTGCTTGATTACAATAGTAATGCAAGATTGTGTTAGGTAAAGCATATGAAATATCTAGTGAAAGATATTATAATTATTATAAGTTCACTTAGGCATCCCTAAAATGCATGCTCTATACTTGGAAAATGTTGCCTTCTTTCTAGAAAAAAGCCAAAAGGAAGAGAAGGAAGATGACTGGCTTACTTTGGTGTCATTTGTAACCAGACATTGTAGTGTAATTTGTTCATATCTAAACTCAGATGATCTGCTGCATTGCCCCCCCCCCAAAAAAAATAGGAGAACCAAAAAGAGTCTCAATGCTGTTTCACTCCCTTCCAACTTCTGTCCACTTCTATTCCACCCTTTCCCCCTGCCTCCTCAACAGATAGTACAGCTGCTGTACTATGTCTCTCATAAACACAATGACCAAGACAAAAAGAGTAGATGGTTTTGGTAAAAAAGAAATGAAGCAAAATTTTAAAAAATCTTTTTCTTGTTTCAGCCTTATTAGTTTCCTCTTTTTACTTATTTTATAATACATATAATATCAGAACATTAATTATTTTATATATTTTGGAAGTGCTTAAATTTGAAATGTGTTGAAGATCATAACTAAAAAGTTTGGGAGCCACTGGCTTCATGAAAACATATTCCTGAAGTATCCAGAAAATATTATGCATAAGCTTTTGTTACCCTTAAGAAATAATAAGAAAAATCTTAAATAATTTTGCAATTACCCATAATGAAGAAAGGTATAGTTTTATCCATCATTTATGGTTTGTTTTCATTTTAAAGTGTCTTAGGCAGTTTCCACTAAAGAGATACTTATGGTAGCTATTAGAAAATGCTACTTTTTGTAGCTTTGTAGAAAAAGTTGTTATAGTAATATAGGAAACTTCTTATCTTCATTCCTTAAAAAGGTACTTTAAAGAAAATTACTCAAGTTTGTAAGGTACTTCAGTGTATTGTTTTCATCTTTGTATTTATCCCAGGATTTCTCATCATACTTCCAAAATATGTTGAATTAAATTGACCTTAGAATGCATTCAAATATACATTTAATTTAACTGATTACTTAGAAGTATTAAGTATACTGATTATTAAAATATATAAAAATAAGAGCTTTTTAACCAGTTAATTTAATGTTTTAGTACAAAGCATACCTTTTACACCTAATTTAGAAATAGAAAATTTTTCATTACCAAAAAAAATTTCATATTTGAATCCTTCCACAAATTAAACATTTGATCTTATTTTCTAAAGAACTACATTCTTAAAAGCTAGCTTTTTAGAGAAAAGAGATAGACATACACAGACACACACATAAATAGGGAGATACAAAGAGAAAGAGATACATAGAGACATAATACATAGAGATATACACACACATATATGTACACACATGTGTACTCATGGAGAATTAAACAGACACACAGAGAGAAGAGAGATAGGAGAGAGAGAAAACAATCCCTGCAGATACAAATAAAAAGTAATACTTTTTCTGCCTACAAGAAGCTTACATTTTAATGGGAGAAGGATAATAAATTTAGAAGAAAATTGGAAAGGGAAGAGGTACAACATGATGGTATGGCTAGAGATATCTAGAAAGTTCTATGTCAGTAGCCACTATACCTACTAGAAAAAAGGACTTTTGGAATGTTTAATTCCTTTGGCTAAATGAAAGTCTGATGGAAAGTTTGAAAAGATGCAGTCCATTAAATGGACTAGTAAAAGAATCACTGAAATATATTATAGTTGTTCTTTTCAAAGACAACTTTTGTTGAAATGGACAATCCACTTTGATGTACCTCCTTCCATCAGAGCAATTAAGGGACCAACCTCTTTTTTTTTTTAAATCTAGAACATTGTCAATAAACTTCTGTCCTATGATCTTATCAATTATTAAGCTTAATCCTCATAACATCAGGGCAGAGCCAGTGTTCACTAGTGAAATGGTGCTTTAGGGCTTATATTTGCATTAAAAAGATTAAAAACGTAATTGTCTAATGGTGTTCAAAGGAGAAGCAGAATGGTAAAGTGGATAGAACATTAGAGTGGGAAAGAAGAGATATCTGCCAATTAAAAAAATGTGCCTTGGGGAACATCTCAATGTCAATTTACCTCAGATTTGCATTTGAAAATGAGAAAATTGAAGTAGATTATTTCTAAGCTCTCTTCCAGATTTCTAATATGTTATCAGAGAATATAAAGGAGAAAATTATGATGTATAACCTTTTTTTGGTGAGCTCTTCCATTTTCAGGATATCAACTATTATTTCCATGGTAATGATTTAGTCCTGATTTCTTGTCCAGAAATTAATCTTGTACCTCTAATTTCCTGCTTGAGATTTTCACTCAAATATCCGTGTCACTTCAAATTCAACACATCTCTCTATTTATCAATACCACAATCTTAAATTTATACTTCTGTCAAAGACATTAACAAAACTTAGAAAATTTGAAATTATCTTTCATTTACCCTTCTTTTGATTTAATAGAAAAAGCACTGGGATTGTTGAAGAAATGAAAATAAAAATATCCTGGGTCCAAATTCTGATTTCAAAAATAACCAACTGTGTGGTTTTGAGGAAGTTGATATTTAACTTTTTCAATTGTAAAATAAGGGCTTTTGAATTTAATGATTCAATTACTAATGTTTTTTTCCTTTCTTTTTCTGTCCTCTGAAAATTGGTCTTCAATATCATGCTGAAGGTGTCAGTCAATTATTGAGTATTTATTCAGTGTAGACATGTGTGACAGGCAATGTACTAAGCACAGATGTTCTAATAAGCATTTATGCTATCTCTGTGGTATTGCATAGTGTTATGTATGTTAGTTGTGTTTCAGTAAATGCTTGTTGACTAGTGCATGAAATGTAGTTTGCATCCTTTAACCCCACCTCCAGTGGTTACTGGAAGAAAAAAGAAACTTACCAATAATTTATGAGATTATGAGGAATATTGGTCCACTTTTCATAAATTACTAGATTCAATGAATGATTTAATTTTATCACTATTCAACGTCTGAGACTGAATCATTATCTACCACACATCACAAAATCTTTAGGTATTAGGGACTCAGAAATACATGTGCCTTTCTACCATGCTGCCATTTTCTATTAGCCAGTTATTTATTTGCTATTCTCAAAATAAAGGGCCAGTGGCCTTCATATATTTTTATGCAAGAGAAATGAATTCACATTACCAAGCTCAACAGTTATCAAAGCTTTTTTTTTTCTTTAGGAAAACGTAAAGTATTGCATAAATGTGCAGCTGCATTAATGAAGAAATGAGTTAGAAATAATATTCAAATGTGCAAGCTATTCAAATATGAAGCAAATTATTTTTTTTAATTTTTTATTAAATCTTTTTTGTTTTCAAAGCCTATGCATAGAAAGTTTTCAACATTCATCCTTTCAAAATCTTGTGATTCAAAATTGCCCGTCCCTTCCTTACATCCCTTTCACAAAAGGACAAATGTCAGAAACTATACAAACTAAACTACAAAACACTTTCCACAAAAATAGTCAGACCTAATCAATTGGAAAAAGATCAAGTACTCATGGGTAGGCTGAATGAATATAATAAAAATGACAATACTACCCAAACTAATTTACTTATTTAGTGCCATACCAATCAAACTCCCAAAAAAATTATTTTACAGATCTAGAAGAAATAGTAGGAAAGTTCATTTGGAAGACCAGAAGGTCAAGCATTTCAAGGGAATTAATGAAAAAAAAAAGTCCGATGAAGGTGGCCTTGCTGTACCAGATCTAAAACTATATTATAAAGTTGCCATCATCAAAACCATTTGCTACTGGCTAAGAAATAGAGTAGTGGATCAGTGGCATAGGATATGATCACAGGACAAACTAGGCAATAACTATAGGAATTTAGAGTTTGATAAGCCCAAAGACTCAAGCTTTTGGATAAGTACTCACCATTTGACAAAAAGTGCTGGGCAAATTGGAAACTAGTGTGGAAGAAATTAGGGCTTGACCCACACCTAACACCACATACCAAGATAAGATCTAAATGGGTTCATGATTTGGATATAAAGAGTGATAATATAAGTAAATTAGAGGAACATAGGATAGTTTCTCTCTCAGACTTGAATATGGAATAAATTTATGTCCAAAGAAGAACTGGAACTCTTAATTAAACACCAGGTAGATAATTTTGAATATATTACACCCAGAGAGAGGGATATGAAATATGGACCACAACATAACATTTTAATGCTATCTATTGATGTTTGCTTGCATTGTGTTTCCTTTCTCTGATTTTTTTTGTAGATACGATTTTTCTTGCACAACAGTGAAAAGTGTGGAAATATGTATACATATATTCGATTTGTCAAGTGTTTTAACATAATTAACGTGGATTTCTTGCCATCTAGGGGAGGGGTGGTAATTAGGAGGGGAATTTATAACAGAAAGCTTTGTAAGAGTTAATGTTTATGGATTTATTACCCATACATATGTTTTGCAAATAAAAAGTTGTAATAAAAATATAAAATAAAATTTTTGCATCAATATTCATTAAGGAAATTGATCTATAGTTTCCTTTCTCGGTTTTCACCCTACCTGCTTTAGCTATCAGCACCATATCTGTATCACAGAAGGAATTTGGTAGTATACCTTCTTTCCCTATTTTTTTTTCAATTAGTTTATATAGCATTGGAAATAATTGCTCTTTGAATGTTTGGTAGAATTCACATGTAAATCCATCTGGCCCTGGAGATTTTTTCTTAGGGAGTAGATTAATAGCTTGTTCTATTTCTTTTTCTAAAATGGGGCTATTTAAATAATTTATTTCCTCTTCTGTTAAGCTGGGCAATCTATATTTTTGTAGACATTCCTACATTTCATTTATATTATCAAATTTATTGCCATACATTTGGGCAAAGTAACTCCTAATTATTGCTCTAATTTCCTCTTCATT
>JAJPUD010016673.1:0-31958 GCA_023553655.1 Myrmecobius fasciatus
TCAATTGGAAAAATATTAAGTGCTCGTGGGTAGGCAGAGCAAACATAATAAAAATGACAATACTACCCAAACTAATCTACTTATTTAGTGCCATACCAATCAAACTCCCAAGAAATTATTTTACAGATCTAGAAAAAATAGTAGCAAAGTTCATTTGGAAGAACAAAAGGTCAAGGATTTCAAGGGGATTAATGAAAAAAAAGGCAGATGAAGGTGGCTTTGCTGTACCAGATCTAAAACTATATTATAAAGCAGCGGTCATCAAAACCGTTTGGTACTGGATAAGAAATAGAGCAGGGGATCAGTGGCACAGGATAGGTTATCAGGACAACCGAGGCATTAACCTTAACAATCTAGTGTTCGATAAACCCAAAGACCACAGCTTTTGGGATAAATACTCTCTATTTGGCAAAAACTGCTGGGAAAATTGGAAACTAGTGTGGAAGAAATTAGGGCTTGACCCATACCTAACACCACATACCAAGATAAGATCTAAATGGGTTCATGATCTAGATATAAAGAGGAACTTTTTAAGCAAGTTAGAGGAACGTAATATAGTTTATCTCTCAGACCTGTGGAGGTGGAACCAATTTATGGCCAAAGAAGACTTGGAACTCCTAATTGAACACCAGATGGATAATTTTGACTATATTAAGTTAAAAAGTTTCTGTACAAACCAAACAAATGCAGACAAGATTAGGAGAGAAGCATCTAAATGGGAAATCATCTTTACATTTAATGGTTCTGATAAAGGCCTCATTTCTAAAATATATAGAGAATTGTCTCATATATATAAGAATTCAAGCCACTCTTCAATAGATAAGTGGTCAAGGGATATGAACAGACAATTTTCAGATGATGAAATTAAAACCATCTCTAGTCATATGAAAAGTTGCTCCAAATCACTATTGATCAGAGAAATGCAAATTAAGACAACTCTGAGGTACCACTACACACCTGTCAGATTGGCTAAAATGACAGGAAAAGATAACGATGAATGTTGGAGGGGATGTGGGAAAACTGGAACACTAATACATTGTTGGTGGAACTGTGAACGGATCCAGCCATTCTGGAGAGCAATTTGGAGCTATGCTCAAAAAGTTGTCAAACTGTGCATACCCTTTGACCCAGCAGTGTTTCTACTGGGCCTATATCCCAAAGAGATCTTAGAGGAGGGAAAGGGACCCACATGTGCAAGAATGTTTGTGGCAGCCCTTTTTGTAGTGGCTAGAAACTGGAAACTGAAGGGATGCCCATCAATTGGAGAGTGGCTGAATAAATTATGGTATATGAATGTTAAGGAATATTATTGTTCTGTAAGAAACGACCAGCAGGACGATTTCAGAGAGGCCTGGAGAGACTTGCATGAACTGATGCTGAGTGAAACGAGCAGAACCAGGAGATCATCATGCACAGCAACAACAGTATTACATGATGATCAATTCTGATGGACATGGATCTCTGCAATAAAGAATTGTCTCAAACCAGTTCCAGTTGTTCACTAAAGAAAACCATATACACCCAGAAAGAGGGACATGAAATATGGACCACAACGTAACATTTTCATGATCTCTATTGACATTTGCTTGCATTGTGTTGCCTTTCTCTGATTCTTTTTTTTTCTTGTAGATAGGATTTTTCTTGCATAACTTCTGAAGCATTTCAACATTATTAACATGTAGTGGACTTCCTGCCATCTAGGGGAGGGGAGGGGACTGGGGGTAAAATTTGTATTGAAAAGCTTTGTAAAGATCAAGGTTGGGGAACTACCCATACATATGTTATACAAATAAAAAGCTTAAAAAAAAAAAAAGAAAAAATGCAAATGAGGGTGGCCTAGCTGCACCAGATCTAAACTATAATATAAAGCAGGGGTCACCAAAACCATTTGGTACTGGATAAGAAAAAGACTATTGGATCAGTGGAATATGTTAGGTTCACAGGACAAAATACCCAATGACAATTGTAATCTAGTGTTTGATAAACCCAAAGACCCCAGTTTTGGGGATAAAAACTCACTATTTGACAAAAACTGCTGGGATAATTGTAAACTAGTATGGAAGAAATTAGGCATTGACCCACACCTAACACCATATACCAAGATAAGGTCAAAATGGATTCATGATCTAGGCATAAAGAATGATATTATAAACAAATTAGAACAATGTAGAATGGTTTACCTCTCAGACCTGTGGAGGGGGAAGGAATTTGTGACCAAAGAAGAACTAGAGGTCATCATTAATCACAAAATAGATAAGTTTGACTATATCAAGTTAAAAAGTTTTGGTACAAGAATTCAAGCCATTCTCCAATGGATAAATGGTCAAAAGATATGAAAAGACAATTTTCAGACGAAGAAATTGAAACTATTTCTGGTCACATGAAAAGGTGCTCCAAGTCACTATTGATCAGAGAAATGCAAATTAAGACAACTCTGAGATACCACTACACACCTGTCAGATTGGCTAAAATGACAGGAAATGATAATGATAACTGTTGGAGGGGATGTGGGAAACTGGGACACTGATACATTGTTGGTGGAACTGTGAACGGATCCAACCATTCTGGAGAGCAATTTGGAGTTATGCTCAAAAAATTATCAAACTGTGCATACCCTTTGACCCAGCAGTGTTTCTACTGGGCCTATATTCCAAAGAGATTTTAAAGGAGGGAAAGGGACCCACATGTGCAAAAATGTTTGTGGCAGCCCTTTTTGTAGTGGCTAGAAACTGGAAATTGAATAGATGCCCTTCAATTGGAGAATGGCTGAATAAATTATGGTATATGAATATTATGGAAGATTATTGTTCTGTAAGAAATGACCAGCAAGATGATTTCAGAGAGGATTGGAGAGACTTGCATGAACTGATGCTGAGTGAAATCAGCAGAACCAGGAGAACATTATACACAGCAACAAGAGTATACGATGATCAATTTTGATGGGCATGGTTCTCTTCAACAATGATGTGATTCAAACCAATTGTTCTGCGATGAAGATAGTCATATACATCCAGAGAGAGGCCTGTGGGAACTGACAGTGAACCACAACACAGCATTTTAACGCTTTCCGTGAATATTTCCATGCATTTAGTTTTCCTTCTTACGTTGTTTTTTTTTTCTTCTTTTCTTTCTAGATCTGATGTTTCTTGTTCAGTAAGATAACTGTATAGATATGTATACATGTATTGTATTTGTCATATAATTTATCGTATTTAGCATGTATTGGATTACCTGTCATCTAGGGGTGGGGGTGGGGGGAAGGAGGGGAAAAGCTTGGGGAAAAAAAGTTTTTGCTGATTCAATATGAAGGGTATTTGTAGCTTTGCAAAGGATTAAAATAGACAATAGGTTTAAAAAAAAAGAAATTGGTGTCTTTTTCATATCTCTTTTGCAGGGCATCATATCCTTCTTGCAAGATATTGTATCCTTCTTGCACTAATTTCAGTTTGTTTTCCCATTTATCCTCCAGCTCTCTTTTGAGATTCTTTATGCAATCTTCAGGAAAGGCCTTTTGAAAAGGGGACCCGTGATGGTCCTTAATAACTTCCTCTGGAGTTTTGTCTAAAGGAACCTCAGGATCTGTGGTCAGCCCTCGTTTCTCTTGATAGATGCTGTCTATGATGAGAGCTCTCTTTTGCTTCTTCATTTTTTTTTAGACAACGTGGAGGTCTCTTTAAGGCTAGAAAAATGGTGGCTGAAGTACTTTGCCCTGGGGCAATTCCGCTAATTAACTTAAGGTCCTGGGCTGGTGGGGGCTAGGAGTAAGTCTGAATTACTCCTTAAAAAAAGGCAAATCTGCCAGAACATCTGTCCCCAATCAGGACAGAGTGTCCCAAGTGCCTCAGATAAACTCCAGATGTTTGGAGTTTAGAGTTTGGAGTTTCTGCCATGCTGAGCTGAGTCCAACCCTCACTTCTGGGCTGCACCTAGTAGACTGTTTATTCCTCTGCCTGAGTTAAATATACTTGATATGAAATTCTTAAGAGATATCTGTAAGCAGTGTCCAAATATTTCTGGATTCGTTGACTTGAAGATCAGTTCAGAGGCTTATTTAATAGTTGATTTGAGAGAAGATGGGAGGAGGACCCAGAGAGTCACGTATTAACTCTGCCATCTTCAGTGAATGAAGTTTTCTAAGTGTAGATGCATCATCTATAACATATGTTTAAGATATTTAACATGCATTGGAGTACCTGACATCTAGGGTAGGGGATGAGAGAAAGGAGGGGAAAATTTGGAAGAGAAGGTTATGCAAGGGTCAATGCTGAAAAATTACCTTTGCATATGATTTGTAAATAAAAAAGCTTCAATAAAATTTAAAAAATAAAATAAAATAAAATTTTTAAAAAGAAGATGCATCATGATTGTATGTTCTATCTATTCTATCTTTGGCATATTTGACATTTCTCCTCTTAAGCATGCCCAACCTGATACACATTAGCTTTTTTTTTTTCCAAATATTTTTGTTAGCCACTGTTTGTATATGTAATAGACATTTAGCGAGTTGTCCAAAAATGATACTTCATTCTCTCTTCCATTAATTTGCATCAATGCACCAATTAATTCAAATTATCATCTATACCTCCTTACACAATAGTTTATCTACGACACTCTTTCCTTAGAATTGTATTTACCTTATGTAGCTCAATTATCCAACTTTATTAAATCTTTGTTGAGTTCATCTAAGTCCCTAAATACACCTTTAGTAAAATAGCTTTGGTAAAATTAGAACAGCTTGCTCCTTGTGTAAATGATTCCATTTTCTAGATCATAAATAAATGTATCTCATTTAAAAAAAATTCAGAACACTAATTAATACAGTATCCAATTATGATTCCCAAGGAATGATTTCTCTTAGAAGAAAGGTAGTAGAGTATAAATGCAAAATAAGGAATATATTTTCAGATACTGCTAATATGTTGGTATGTTTTCCTTCCTGGTAAGGAATGGTTCTAAAGTGACTTGCCCAGGGTCACACAGCTAGGAAGTGTTAAGTGTATGAGATTAGATTTGAACTCAGGTCCTCTTGACTTCAAGGCTGGTGTTCTATACACTGCGCCACCTAGCTGCCCCTACAACAATTAAAACAATATAAATAAATAAATAAATAAATAAATAAATAAATAATAAATAAATAAATGAATAAATAAATGAATGAATGAATGAATGAATGAATAAATAAATAAATAAATAAATAAATAAATAAATGAATGAATAAATAAACAAATAAACAAATAAATAAATATGTTTGACCAAAGGACATTTGCAAAAGTTTTCTGGTCTTTGATAGAGAATTTCCTTCTATGGACTTGCAGAGTTTTAATTTGCAAAATAAGAGGACTGGAATAGATATTTCTTAGTTACTTTGCAGCTCTAATAATTGATGTTGATGTTTCCTTTTATTCTTTTTTGCTACATTGCAAAGTATATTGGCAAGACAGGAACCTTCATTGTAATACAGATATCAAATACAAAAGTGATACCCATGTTAAAGATAGCATTTTGGTGACAAATACATTCCATGTACCCATGAGGATAAAATTTATTCCACTGAAAAATCCTTCAAGTGACATGGTAAATTCAGGATTTTGCTATCTGTATTAAAGCAATCAAAAGTGTATCATGGAAAGATAAAGACATGTCTACACACTATGAGTGAACAAGTCAACATCACTTTATCCAGATCAGTGCTATCTTATCTTCACTGGCAATTACCAAAAAAGCAGGGGCTCATTCCACTGACTTTCTGTATTAAGCCTTGCACAGATGTTTACAAAATGATTTTTGAGCATAAGGGCATCAACCAAAAATATGTTTAAGGAGCTGAGAATCACTTTCTCTGAGCCATCATGCCCTATAAAATTACACTTTCTTTAGAAAATGAGATGTGTACTCGTCAAGTATTTCAACATCTAGGGGAGGGGCGGGGACTGGGGGTAAAATTTGTAATGGAAAGCTTTGTAAAGATCAATGCTGGGGAACTACCCATACATATGTTATACAAATAAAAAGATTTAATAAAAAAAAAGAAAATGAGATGTGTGAAGATTTCTATGTATTCTCTTTTTCTCTTTCCCATTTATGTGTAAGTGTGAGGAGACTACACAAAAAATGCCCTTTCCTAAGATTCCTCCATCTTTTGGCACCCTTCCACTTCTGACTTTAGAAAGTTCTGGTTGTTAAAATTTAGAATATAGTAGTAATCAAACTTATTTTGTTTGATCAAACTTGACAGGAAAAAAGTAGTGGTTGAGTTTGCTTGTTTGTTAGTAATTTCATCATCTACAGTAAAGCTCAAAAGAATCCTCTTCCTCCTCAGAAGGAATAATTTTCTTAAGTAGAAGGATATACATCTAAATATAACTACACATTAAATTTCATGGTTCATGTGAATGCATTATAAAGGCTGAGAAATTAAGGAGGACACTTTCATATATGTGTACATATATGTGTATATACACATATAGATATAATCGAATAAATAATATGGCCAGTATAATTAGTCAGGTAAATACAGGAAAAGGAAAAAAAAAGGGAAAAAGACAGCTCTATCTACATTTTAATCAGCTTAAGTCTGGGAAGTGAGAGGTAAAAAAACAACAGTAGCTAGAGAGAACTGAATTCAGAATCAAGCAAGCTTGGGCTTAAGTACTATCTCTGACATGTATTAACTATGCTCTGTTCCAAAACATATATATATATATATATATATATATATATATATATATATATATATATTTGCAAAGGTAATTTCCTTATTGAGAATTTTACATACCAGTGAAATCACCACTAAATTATAATCCAAAAGTGTGGAAGAAATTGAATTTAGGTTTCTACTTTAAAACTTTAAAGAAAAGGTGTCAAACACAGCCAGGAGGAGCTTGTGAGATCAGAAATATATTAAAATATAATTGGAAAATGTTTTAATAAAATAAATAAAAACCTAATATAACAATGAATGTTAATTTGTAATTTTCTAAGTCAATATGCGGCCACTTTCAGGGCTTCATTTTTATTTGGGTTTAATACAAGTACTTTAAAGGATATTTGATTCCAAAAATTGTGGATATTCCTGACAGTGATGAAGATTTCAACCCACTCCTGCTTTTTTACCATTCTGAATAACTGTAGCAAAAACTCATGAAACTCTTCTACTGTCCTATATCCCACTACTAGGAATGTCCAAACTTAGAAAGTTACTTGGATGGTTTTTGAAAATTATGCAAGAACATCTCCTTTATACCTTTATTCCCTAGGTTTGTATAACACTGTTTTCTCCTGGTTCTCCTTCTACCTATATGATCACTTCTTTTCTAGATCTTCATTCAAATCATATGTACTTATCATGGGTGTTCTGAGCTTTGCTCTGGACACTGTTCTCTTCTCTATGTACTATTTCATTTAGTCATCTCTTCAGCTATCATAGATTCAGTTATCATCTTTATTCCTATGATGCTCAAATTTATTCAGACTTAACTCCCTCACACACATATATCTCTTCAGCTTTTCTGAACCTTATACTTCCTTAGATTTTCACATACTCTACAATCCAGTAATCTTGCTCTCTTTATTCTTCCTTAAATAAATTACTTTATTACTTGATTCTGACCATTTTCTCTGGCTGTTGGCTGAAATGCTTTTCCTCCTCTGTTTTTTGACTTCCCTGACTGCCTTCAAGTCCTAGCTAATATTACAACTGATATAGGAAAACTAACCTGAATTGTCCTTCATTCCAATACTCTCGCCCTATATATTATTTTCAATTCATCCTATATATACCTTCACACTGTTTGCTTGTTGTCTCTCTCATTAGACAATGAGTTCCCTGAGAATAGGAATTATATTTTTATTTATCTGTAATGCTTAGTGCCTAACATATAATAAAAACTTAACAAATGTTTATTGACTGACTGATTGAATTAAGCTTTAAAACAAAGACATCTAATCTATATAGTGGTCATTTTCAGGATAAGATCTACCAGCAACACTCAAGAACATTATAATGAGAACCACCAGAAAGAATGACCAAAGATGTCTTCAATTTAAATGTTAAGGAAAGATTCTGTTGTTGCTCAGTCATGACCAACTTTTTGTGGCCCCATAGTTCATAGAACCCTAATGCCGTCCATGGGGTTTTCTTGGCAAAGACTCTGGAGTACTTTGCCATTTAGTTCTCCAATAAATTAATGCAAACAGAGGTTAAATGACTTGCCCAGGGTCATACAGCTAGCAAATGTTTGAGGCCAGATATTAATTTCAATCTTCCTGACTCTAGAAAGTACTTTATCCACCGAGTCATCTAGCAGCCTCCAGGAAAGGATTATTATTTATAATTAAACACAAGTTCGGGGAAAGGTGATAATTCCAGATGTGAAAGCCCAAACAAGGCATTTCCAGATCTTAGGGAAGGTGTAAAAAGTGCATGTTTTGCCTTTTAAAAATTAAATTAAATTTATTTATTTTTGATACATTTTAAATTTAAAATTCCCAAAGTTTCTCTCTATTCCTCCCTGGTCTACACTAAAGAATGAATTAACACTAATCTATAAACATATCTAAAACTATACTATGGTGCTTCTACTTGTTCATTTTTTTCTCTGGAGGTGAATGAAGCTTTCTTAGTAAACCTTCATATTTGATTTAAGTATTTCTAATATTTAGAATAACTTAGTTTATAATTATTTAAACCATATTTCTGTTACTCTATACTAAATTCTCTTGGTATTTCACTCTTCATTAATTCATTCAACTCTTAGATTATCTTTTTAAAATCAACTAATTTATCATTTCTCATGGGCACAGTACTATTCCATCAAAATCATATACCACAATTTGTTTATCCATTCCCCAAATGATATGCATCCCTTCAATTTCAAGTTTTTTGATACTACAGAGAAAGCTGCCATAAATTTTTTAAACTATAGAGATCCTTCTTTTTTCCTGGATCACCTTGGGAAATAGATCAAATAGTGGTATTGCTGGGTCAAATGATGTACACAATTATATATTTTTTTGAGTATAATTCCAGATCATTCTCCAAAATGATCAGTTCTCATTTCCAACCAACAGTGTATTAATGTCCCAATTTTTCCACATCCTCTCCAACATTTGTCATTTTTTATTTCTATCATTTTCATCCAATCTAGTAGGAGTGAGATATTTCAAAATTGTTTTAATTTGCATTTTTCCAATCAATAATAAGTTAGATCATTTTATATGGTTAAGTATAGATTTGGTTTCTTCATCCTCCCAAAAAAACTGCCTGTTCATTTATCATTTAGGGAATTTCTCATATCCATCTAAATTTGATATATGAGATCTTTATTCAAGAAATGTTCTATAATTTATTTTTCTAAATTTCTTACTTTCCTTCTAATCTTGGCTACATAAATTTTATTTGTACAAAAACTTTTTAATTTAATGTAATCAAAATTATCCATTTTTGCATGTCATGATGATATTTATCCCTTGCTTATTTATAAAGTCTTCTTACAGCCTTAAGTCTGATAGTTAATGTGTTCCAAGTTCTTCTAGTTTTTTTTATTGTTGGGATTTTGAGGATAATTATCTCCCTTTATTTCCAGGTCATGTATCCCTTTTTGACCTTATACTGGTACACAGTGTAAGATATCATTCTATGCCCAATTTCAACCAAAATGCTTTCCACTCTTTTTTCCACTAATTTTTTTTCTTACCAAATAGTGTATTCTTATTCCCAAAAGCTTAAATCTTTACATTTGTCAAATGAAATATTATTATAATCATTACTACGGTATATTGAATTTCTACTTTGTTCCACTGATCCACCTTTCTATTTCTTAGCCAATATCAGAGAGTTTTAATAATTTCTGTCTCATAATATAGTTCAAAATCTGATACTGCTAAACTTCCTTTCTTCACATTTTTCATTAATTCCTTTGATATTCTTGACTCTTTTGGGTTTTTTCAAATGTATTTTACTATTGTTTTTCTATTATATTTATTTTCAACAAAAGAATTTTGGGGATAATTAATTGGGATGACAATGAATAAGTAAATTAGTTTAGATAGAATTGCCATTTTTACTATACTAGCCCTGTCCACCCATGAACAAGTAATGTTTTTCCTCTTATTTACATCTGAATAAATTATTTTATTATAAGGTATAAATAAATAAATAAAATGTAATTGCATAAAAAGTATTTTATAATTAAGTTCATGTAATTCCTGGATTAGTATACTGGCAGGTATTATAGTCTACAGACACCCTATCCTTAACCATCAGTTGTTATCATCCACTTTAGATTTAGAACATTCATTGTAACATGAGTGATTTGATTAATCAATAAATAAATCCCTTCTTCCATGAAAAATTGTGCGTTTTTTCCTGTTAAAAATAAGTACATTTTTTCTTTGCAAAAGTGGGACACTATGGATGTGGAACACTATATACAAAGTTGGCTTTGATTTATCTATTGGTTTGATTTAATGAATTGTTTCTCCCCTCCCCTCCATTTTGTACTTTGTTATAAGAAATTATTCTCTGGGAAAGAAAAAAAAAGGGATTATGTTAGGAAATAAAGATGGCATGAAAAGAAAATGTATCAATAAATTTTTAATGTGTACTTATAAATAATTCATTAAAATGCACCCTTTTTCCTGTTTCCCTTGCATGTTGCATTCTATGTGATTACCTATTTTAACCCTAGTTTGAATTCTATTTTCTCCTTAACTGATGAATAGATACTTAGTTGCAAGAAGTCTAAAATGATGCATTCCTGGATGGGAGCCATGGCTTCAATTTCCTTCTAAATTCAATAGTTGATTTTAGCAGAGAATTATAACCTTCTGTGCTACTCATTTACCTATTACTTGTTTCTCTAAATTGTCACCTTTAGCAGAAGCATAAATATCATCTATAGGTTAGTGAACACCACTTTGACTAAATGCTTTCAATTCCATCCTTAAAGATATGTTATTAAGATCAGTATTCTCAAGAAAAAAATAGACTTAAAGAAAAGTTGTAGTTGTCTTATAGTCTACCCTGAATTTTATGGTGAGATTTTTCAATTTGCATAATTTGAAAACATTCTTAGACTCTTTCTTAGTTTAGATAACTATGTCCCTTAAAACTGAAGAGATCATAAATGCTAAGGAAATTATGTAGATAAAACACTTTATAAACTTAAAAATCTACATAAATGTCAACATTTTAATTACTGCTGATCCTGAGTGAAAAATATAACTTCTCCTCCTGCCCTACAATCCCCCAAATGGTTGCACTTCTACTCAAATTTTTGCCAAGGCTTAGGTAGAGGTCTGCTTCAGCTTCAAATACCTTTGGAGCAAACTATGGGCAAAAGAAGGGGAAGGAGAACAAAATGAAAAATACTTTTAAAATCTAACTACTTTGTTCCCAATTATGAACATTATGATGCAATTTATAATATATCAAATGCCACCAGATCAAAGAAGTTTAGTTCAAACAGAAGAGATAATTTCTCATACATATTTTAGCTAAACTGTCTGAACCCTACAGTTTCATCTGAAGATTACCCAAGATGATAAAAATTGCTCTTGGTATCCCAGTCTAGAAAATAAATACTAATCTTATTCAACATGGCCAGGAATAAGTAATGCAGATAGTAAAAAGGCAAAAGATCTTACATGTGGGTATAAAAGCTCTTTGAGCTATTTCCTAGCCCTAATATCTGAAACATGAATTTGGAAACCTAATCTGCAAATTCCCATTGGCAAATTCTTCAGTATCTTAAAGGCTTATTTCATATAAAGTCAGATCCTGCTCTAAGAAATTCTTGAGTATAGAGATAATACTTTCTAGGATAGGTTAATTAGAGTGCAATTTTTCACCACCTTCCTGAGTCCTCTTCTAACCACACTTAGTTGGGAACCCACTTAGAAATATTTCCTCAATCCTTGTCTTGACTAAACTGACTTTTAGAGAGAATGGAACAATTAATTGATAATTTAGCATAGTGACTAGAGTGCTGAGCTTAGGGTAAGAAAGGTTTAGGTTCAAATACTGCTTCAGATCATTTAACTTCTGACAAATGATTTAATCTGAACCTCAGGTTTCTCACCTGTAAAATGGGGATAAAAATAGTACTTATATCACATAGTTGCTGTGAAGACAAATTAAATTATGCTTATGAATTATAAGCTGCTATCATTATTATCATCATCTCTCTTAATTTTAAAGATGAGGAAATTAGGATTAAAGGGGTCACAGAGCAATAAATGACAGAAGGGCTGAGAATTCAGTGTTAGTATACCTAAGTTTGAACATCCCTGTCTTTCTTCGAGTGGGTAACTAATTACTAAATAAGACTAAGAAGTTTGCAGCATCTTGGCTATGATGTGGAAGGGAAAGAAATAAGCATTTATTAAGCACTTACTATGTGCCAGGCACTACAACTAAGCACTTTACAAATATCATTTTATTTGATCCTCACAAAAACTCTGGAAGGTAGATGCTATGATTATTAGTTGAGGAAACTAAAGCAAACAGAGATTGATATCCTGGGTAACTGGGAAGATGATGCAACCCTGAACAGTATTAGAAAGATTACAGAAAAGCTTTCCATGAGATCAAATACTTTATCAGTCTCAATATATTTGTATTTATAGTGACATTACACAAATTAACCACAAGTATAGAGGCAAATAAAAGGTTTTTAAATAATCAACAAAGACACTATATGTTCTTGTGCTTTGGGTCATTTTGTAGCATAATTACTGAATATAATAAGTTTCTCTTTAAATTCTTGGGGAATTCTTGGGAAGTACCTTTTTTTCTCCTTAATTATCTTTTTTAACTATATGTATACATGTATATATATACATATATATACATACATACATATATGTGTGTATGTATACACAAAAATGCATGCACACATACACAAATATATGCATGTATGCAAACATATACACATGTGTGTATGTGGAGGGAGAGTATGATAGCAGCTTTGAATCCCCTTTTAAAAAATAAAATATATGAATAAAATGTTCCTATTTGGAAGGGTCTTTGATATCTTTCCTTCCTTCATTAAAAGATAAGGGATTTTTCTCATAAGAAAAGTGTCTGAAGTCTAAGAGAGAGTCCATAGTCCCTGGACAGATAATTCACATACTATTGTGAAACATTTGAGATACAATTATGCATGTTAATCTGGTCTGGTACAACACTTATAATTTTTGCAGAGAACCAAGAGATTTGGTCACCTTTCTGAATATTACCATTAAGTTTTTCATTGTGATACCAGTGTGACCACCAATGTGATATCCTATTTGATCCAGTTCAGATTTTCATTGTGTTGGAAGTCATGAATCCATATAGGTAAAGAGAACCTTTTCACATTGTTTTGTTCTGAGATTTCTGGCTTTTCCTTGACTTAAAGCTTCTATGATTAAGTTTTTGATTGATATATGGTTTAACTTGTTTTATTTTTCTTTGAATATGTTTATTTTACCTTAATTTTTTTCTATTTTGTATTTGGGGGCAGGTAGATGACACAATGGATAGAGCACTGGCCCTGAGGTAAGGAGGACCTGAGTTCAATTCTGGCTTCAGACACTTAATACTTCCTAGCTGTGTGACCCTGGGCAAGTCACAACTCCAATTGCCTCAGCAATATATATATATATATATATATATATATATATATATATATATATAGACATGTATATATATGCATATATATGTATATATATACATATGTACATACATATGTATATATATACATATACATATATATATATTTAGAGAATCTGAGATTTTTTATAATCTTCTGTTTTTTTTTTATTTCTTCCCATATCTTTCTTTTAGTTTTGATGGGTCAAGTTTTACACTCCATTTATTAGCTCAAAATATTATACTGTCACTCTTCAGAACTCAATGTCTCACTTAGTTGAGATCACTGACAACGTGGTATGTGATGTTTATCTTTGAGTATTTTTATTATACTATCTCCCCTCATACTTAGAACAATTAAATATTTCTCAGATATGCTCCTGTATCTACATCACAAATTTTTTATACTTTCCATCAAATATCAGTGAATAAATTCATTTAGGAAATTTTGAGCAGGTAAACCGCTCTTTTGAATTATTTTATTATTTGAATTTATTTTATCAAATTCAAAAGTTTTTGGTTTTATTTTCTGTTTTGCTCTTTCTGGAATTTCATACTATATATGCTCATCTCCTTTTTAAAATTATTTAAGGTCTGTAATATATTTTGTCCTTTCTTTATTTTACATAATTTATGGAGATTAAAGTACAAATTTTTAATAATATTAGGCTTCCATTTTTCAAACTTCTGATTATAGTGAATTACTAAAGCTAACCTCATCTTAATAATATTATTTTGATTGGGGAATAGAAGGGAATAAACATTTATATAATACCTACTATGTTCCAGGGACTATTCTATCCCCTTTATAATTTTAATTTCATTTAATCCTCACAACAACCTGCTAGGTGGATGCTATTATAATCCCCATTTTTCAATTGAGGGAGCTCAGTCAAAAGGAGAATAATTGACTTATTCAGGATAACACAAGTAATAAGTGTCTGAGGCTGGTTTTAAACTCAGCTCTTTCAGACTGCAAATCCAGTGCTCTATCCTTACTTAGTTAACTCAGATAGCCTTCCATTGGTCAGAAATACATTGTATGAATTACAATTCAGTGATCCATTGATAAAAAGCCTTTGGTGATAACTAGTAAGTTCTGTTTCCAATTTTGTTATATATATATGAGCTTACATAAATGTACACATGCATAAACAGATAAGTTGTATCACTGTATATGTATGTGTACATGTATATATCATATCTACATGTTAGGTATTGATAAATTATAAAAGTATTTGTGCTTTCGATTCTTTTCATGCATACTTATGGTTTGTCCATTTTAATGATATGTGCTATCTGCACTGAAATATTTTGAGCAGATAAAATATTAACTTTTCTGATTTATTAAATTATTGTGTCTTCTAGCTATATATTATGAATGAACACCATTTCTACTACAGTTTAATACGCCAAGCTGTTCAACACTTTTGAGTGAGATCAACCTACAACTTCATGTTACCCTTCAATTTTATATGGTTAATAAGAACATTTTTATTACATGGACTTTTGGGCTAATCCATTGAGTGGCACCTCTATAGACAATTGATCAGAATTTCAAGATTTTGGCAAGCTATCATACTAATCAGTCCCATAGCCCACCCACTATACATTACTCTGACTCATATTTCTTTAAAATTGCAACATAAGCAATGAGTTGATCTTTACAAAGTATTAATAATCATCTTATTAAACATACTATGCAGAGTAGTTGTAGTAATTCTAATGATTGCAGTATTAGTAGTAGCAACTGTAGTAGTAGTAGAATAATAATAATAATAATAACAATAATAATGCAAAAGAACTCCAATATAGAATCTGAACACATTTTGGAGTAGGAAAAATATCTGGCTTTAGAGTGGTTATTTGGGTTCAAATATCACCTCGGATATTTTCTAGTTCTGTGATCTTGATCGTTACAAAATCTCATAGCCTCAATTTCCCCCATCTATAAAATGAGGATAATAATAATTGTAACATCTTACTTTTTGTGATTCAAAAGTTTTATAATCTTTAGAACACTAGGTTATATACAAATACGACTTATTGTGAATACAAGAAAACTGTTTAGCATCTATATAAACTACTGCCCCTCCTAAAGAAAGAAAGTAACCACCTTGAATAAATTGGATTTCTTAAATAGAATTTTATTATGTACTGAAACCTGAATGGTCCACAATCTATCCACAAATTCTAATCTTACATCTATCAATTTAGGTTTTAAACTGGTAATAAATCTCCCCAGCGGGCCACTGCAGAACTTCTAGAGGACAAAGTGAAATTTGAATGAGAGCAAAATAGAGCTAGGATTACAGTTTTACAGAGAGTAGAAAGCTGATTGTGAATATGGAGATTTCATTAACTCTCACATTTCACCTTGACAAAACCCTGGCAAATGGCATCTCATGCCAATGGAGTTAATAACTATCTGGGAGACATTCAGGATTAAAACTTCTATCTTCTCTTCCATCATAAAATGACAATAATGACAACTTATCTTGTTCACTGTTTCTAAAAGATGAATAAATCCAGTATACATTTTTAGTAAATATTTTGCTGAGACAAAGAAAGGTGAAAATTAGTGTGGCGAAAACAAAATCCCGTCTTCACTTTGTGCTATTTATTTGTAACTTTTCTCAATTCCTGCATTCCCTATGTCTAGAAAAAATAGTGCCTAAATTTGGATTATTTCAAGCCCTAGGAGCTTGTCTTTTCTAACTCTTTAATATTTGAATGATGCTGGCAGAGCTTGTGTTGTAAATACAACACCTTGATAACTTTTATCTGGCCAGGGATTGCTATGACTTATTTGAAGTCAGGCACTTGACTGACCCTGTAAGCCGTGGTCATTGGTGAGCCCTAAACTCAGTTATTGCTTAGTAAATCTTCAGATATATAATCCCTCTTAAAATATTAAATTGAATATTGAAATTGTCAAAGCGAGTAAATAGAAGACTGTCCTTGGAGTCTGGAAAACCTGGGACTATTTCCCAGGTTCAGACACACACTGAGTATATGATTCTTGACTAAGGCAATTTACCTCAGTGTCCCAGGTAGTTCTTGAGAATTATATGCCTTCTATTATATATGGATCTATGTTGATAGAAAAAATTTTCTCAATGAGAATTCCTCACATCAATTAAATAACAGGTTGATATTTCTCCCACCCCTGCAACCTCTCCCCTCAAAAACAAAATAAAAATTTGGGGGGAGAGTTTTGAATATAGACAATAATTAACTGGAATGGGGCCACTATTTTTAGTCTACAAGAATAGTTCAACCATCATTTATAATTAAACTATTTGTTCAGTTTGCTACAGTTAATTAAAAACAACAATAACAACAATTTTATGAATAAGGAAGTAAGATTTGTGGTCCCAAATCTTTGTGTTGTCTCTGTATTTATGTCATGATTTTAACCACACATAGTCTAACTCCCGTGTCTTTCTTCGAGTGGGTAACTAATTACTAAATAAGACTAAGAAGCTTGCAGCATCTTGGCTATGATGTGGAAGGGAAAGAAATAAGCATTTATTAAGCACTTACGATGTGCCAGGCACTACAACTAAGCACTTTATAAATATCATTTTATTTGATCCTCACAAAAACTCTGGAAGGTAGATGCTATGATTATTAGTTGAGGAAACTAAAGCAAACAGAGATTGATATCTTGGGTAACTGGGAAGATGATGCAACCCTGAACAGTATTAGAAAGATTGAAAAGCAGAGAGAGTTTATTGAATTATTGAGCTCTTTTTCAGACTTGCTGAGTTTGAGATGCCTATTGGAACATCTAGTGAGATTCTAAAATGCAGTTGCTAATACTGAACATATTGATTCTTAAGAGAAAGACTTGGGTTGGATTTTAAAAAAATCTAGGAATCATCTGCATAAAAACAATAATTGAATGCCTGAGAATTTATGAGATCACCAACTAAGATGGCATAGAATAAAAAGAAAAAAAGGCCTAAGACAGAAAAGTCAGTCAGCATGAAATGGATGAAAAATTAGCATAGAATCAGTTAGACTGATAGGAAAAATGTCTAGAACAAGGTAGTTATGTGGAAACCTAGAGGATAGAACATGTACAAGAAGATGACTGAATGCTGTAAAACAATAAAGAATAAAGACTAAAAAAAGGCCACTGGATTTGGCTATCAAGAGACCAGTAGTAACAACAAAGAGAAAAAGAGAGAGAGAGAGACACAGAGACAGAAAGAGATAGACAGACAAACAGACAAATAGTAGTTTCAACTGAATATTGAAATCAGAAAACAAATTGAAGAGAATTTAGAAAAGAGAAAGATGGTGCCTCTCTTTACCAAGTCCAAATCCATTGATCACAGTACAGAGGAGATAAAATATAATTTGGAACTAATTAACAAAACAAACAAAAATACAATAAAACATAGCTAATATTACATTATAATACTAAGTCCATGTGATGCCCACAGGGAACCTTATGTATGGAATTAGTGGCCTCCATTCCTTTTTGAGTCTGACATGTCTGGTTTAAAAGTGAGAGAAAAGAAAGTTGAGGCACTGAATAAAGAGAGTTTTCTCATGAATTTTAGTCATGATCGGAAAAAGAAATATAAAATTATACATATCAATGATAGTTAGAAGTAATAGTTTTATAATAGTGTGAAATACCCAGATATGTTTTATAGGTTGCAGGAAGGAAGCAATGGAAAGGAAGTGAATGAAAATTTAAAATGATACTGAAGATTAGAAAGCTTATGGGATCAATGGATTTGACCTTGGCAAGGAGAGGTGCCATCTTTCTCTCAGACATGAGTGAAGAAAGAGATAAATGGGACAAAATATCTCAGTGATGTTAGAAGCGGAAGAAAGGAGAAGGGAGAACTTCCAGCAAATGCTATCAATTTTTCAGTATACTATAGTAAAATATTAATCAGGTCTTCAATTGAGATAACTGGGAGGAGAAGATATTATGAAAAACTTGAAGAGAGATGATAAAATTTGGAATAACCTCTGTGAAGACTAGGGTAATAAAGAAATTAAGGAGGAACAGCAAGGACTAAGGTGTAATAAAGAGCATATTTGCAATGGACCTAGTCAGCATAGTTCTGTGACTTCCTGTAACTCTACTCATCAGTGTATGAATAGGAGCAAAGGAAAAGGATAGTGGGAGCAATCCAGGTTTGTGATTTGGCAAGACATGATTGGGTGAAAGGCCAAAGAATCAGGGGGCAACGGATTCTAGAATAGAGGAACTAAGGTGTCAAGATAGGATCACCTATCCACCTATCTTTTTGAAGAGAGGAGAATGCAACCACTCTTGATTGGTGATGGCTTAGGAAAGGACTAAGGAGTGAAGGGAATCAAGTTAATAGTAAAGAAAAGGAATAGAGGAGTAATAAGGCACACAGAAAAAATGACTTTATCAAATAAAATAATTTTGGAGTTCCTGAAACTCATGAGTGACCTTTTTTGGCATTCAGAGTCTGAAATACCAATGAAACATCTAGAAAAATTCTAAAGGTCGAGTATCCATGTATAGCTAAGGTAGGGTGAAAGATTAAGTCATGAGAACTAAGGAGACTGAGGAAATGAGATGCTGGATTATTTGAGAGAGTTTCAATATCATTGGGATGACTGAAGAAAATGGGGATGGTTAACTGAAAGAGTAGTCTTCAGCAACATGATTGCTGTTTTTAAGTATTTGAAGCTCTTTCTTCAGGAAAAATAAACAAACTTATTTTTCTTGGCCCAAAGAACAGCACTAGAATCAATGGGCAAAAGTTATAAAGAAACACACTTATGCTTAAATAAAGAAAAATCTTCCTAATAAAACTGTTTTAATGTGGAATATAATGTCTTTGGAGATTGAGGGTTCCTATTTATTGAAAATCTTCAAGCAAATCTATTCATTGGGTATTCATAATCTTAAAATGGATTCTTGTTTAGATATAAATTAAACTAAATATGCTATGAGAGTGACTTGAACTCAGATCTTCTGGCTCTAATTCCAGCTTTCTTTCAACTATATCATTCTGTCTCTTTCATATTTATGAAACTTACATTTTAATTTGTGACTTGCATTTTTGTAAGTAGTTTAACTTCCCATATCTATTACTAGAACCTGTCCATATATATGCATAAGTATATATGTGTGTGTATGTCAGGGATGGAAAGATGAATGAGGGCATGTATATGTTTAAACAAGATCTGTGGTTTAATGGGTAGGGAGAACTTCTGATTAAGGAACAGCCTCTCAATGAAAAACTATACTTCTCTACATTTTACAATCTTGAAGAATTTCTCAGTATGGAAAACCCAATCAAACAGGCAAAATGTGTCCAAATAAGGGCTTAACTTCAAATCTTTCTAACTTTCAGTCCAGGACTCTATATCTATTATCTACATTCCCTCTTGTATTTGCATATATGAATTCAATTTAATTTTTAAATGTAATATAGATGTACAAAAATACATATATAGAGAGAATATATATTTAACTAGAAATAAATACCAATGAATCTATACATACATGTATTATTTAAATTTACAGGTGTTCACAAATAAAATTATCTAGGTGTATATGACATGATATAATATTAGTTCTAGAATTTAAAAATGTTTTTTTAAAAAAGTTAAAATGTTAACTCTTTACTTCACTAGTTATATGGCCTCAAACAAGTCACTTAAATTTTTCTAGCCTAGTTTTTTTTTTCTTCTTGAGGGGATTAGATCACTAAGATTCTTTTAAACTCTAACATTCTATGATTTGAGATTTATATCTAAAGATATTCAGTTTATTTCATTTTAATATATATATATATATATACACATATATATATATACAAATGCACATATGTACATGAGTCTATAAATATATTTAAGCATACAGATATCCACATGATAAAAAAAATAGATTCTTTGATAAATGAGAGTGACATTTAGTTTAATATTCTGGAGGCTATAGACAAAATGATTTAGAAAATAGCAATCTTCATGACCCTACTCTTTCAATAAATAATCTACCAGTAAAACTCAGATAGTAACTGACAGTCATACTTGTATTATAACTAATGAAAAAACATAAACCAGTAAATGGATTGTTTCTATGCATTTGAAAAATCGCATCCCCTAGATAGATCAATGCAAAACAAATGTGTGTAGTTGTGGCTCAGTGAGCTAAAACAAATATTTACTAATGAAGGTTACAATGTAGAATAAAATTTACATTTTATCTGGCAAATATTATGATTCTATGTCTAAGTACAGTTTAAAAGTCAGGAACCTACCTCAACTTCCTGAATACGAAAGCATTAAAAATGAGAAAAATAAAAGAATGACATAAAACGATATAGAAAAATCAGAACATTTTCCAAAATTTCACCAAAATTTTAAATGTGCAATAATAAGGTAATTAAGATCATAGCCTCTATTTTTTTCTTTTTAGATCACCTCCTTTATATGGTTTAGATGAAATTATATCAATTATCTTCTAGCCCAGTGCAAAGAGAAAGTTAACATTTGAGCTACTGTGTGTGGGACAGCATTATGACACCAAGAATTAAGATATCATTGCATGTGTCAGTATTCAGATTAATCTAATAACCAATTTTGATTGGACTGATGATAAAGATCAATAAATCTTATTTTTATATTTTCTCTAGAAACATTTTCTCTAAAAACAATAGATGTGGAATGCACATATATTCAGCTATGGTTAATATATCAACTTATTTTGCCTAATCATCTCTCTCTGTTACCAGGAAGTGTGTGATCATTATATTTGCATTATATTTCGTTATAAATGAGAGCAGCCAAAGATATATAGGTATAGATATACACATATATATTTTTTAAAAATCATTTTTTAAAATCCCTCCCAGATATAAGCATATATATACACATAAATGCCACTACTTCCATATAGCATTCTCCTAATTTTTCCAGAGGAAAATGAGTGTTACCTTCTCTAAACTCCCAACTCTAAATATAACACCACATGTTCCTTGCAGCACTTTGGCATTAATCCTTGCAATCAAGTTGTTTGCACCTTTGCTTTATATCACTTTCTAGACTGCAAACTTCACGAGGGCAGGAATGTATCTTATTCATCTTTTTATCCACTGCATTGCCCCTCCCACACCTCAAAAATATATAAGATCATGGTACATAGGGAATTTAACATGTATTTCATTTAAATTTAATTGTGAAGGATTAGATGCTGTAGAAAATGCTGTTAAGAGATAATATATTGCTCTCAGGAGCTCTCAAGCAGTTGTGAGAACAATTATTGATCCTTCCTATTTGAATTGTTTCTTTCTAGCTGCTAGCAGAATCTTTTCCTTGGGGCGATAGTCCTGAAATTTAGCCACGATATTCCTCGGGGTTTTAATTTTGGGGTCTCTTTCAGGAGGTGATCGGTGAATTCTTTCAATGGTGATTTTGCCTTCTGATTCCACAATCTCAGGGCAGCTTTCTTTCAGGATTTCCTGGAAGATAGTGTTTAGATTCTTTTTTTCATCATGACTTTCAGGAAGTCCAATAATCCTTAGATTGTCTCTCCTAGATCTGTTTTCCAAGTCAGTTGTTTTTCCTAGGAGATATTTCATATTTTCTTCTATTTTTTCATTGTTTTGTTTTTGTTTGACTGATTCTTGAAGTCTTATTGAGTCATTCACTTGCATTTGTTCAATTCTTATTTTTAAAGTGTTGTTTTCTTCAATTACCTTTTTAAGCTCCTTTTGTAACTGGCCAATTTGTTCATTGCACTTTTTCCAATTCACTAATTTTATTTTTCAAGAAATTGGTGTCTTTATCATATCTCTTTTGCAGGGCATCATATCCTTCTTGCACTGATTTCAGTTTATTTTCCCATTTATCCTCCAGCTCTCTTTTGAGGTTCTTTATGCAATCTTCCAGAAAGGCCTTTTGAAAAGAGGACCAGTGATGGTCCTTAATAACTTCCTCTGGAGTTTTGTCTAAAGGAACCTCAGGATCTGGGGTCAGCCCTTCTTTCTCTCGATAGAAGCTGTCTATGGTGAGACTTTTGCTTCTTCATTTTTTTTTAGACAGCGTGGATGTCTCTTTAAGGCTCAGAAAAGGGGCGGCTGAGGTACTTTGCCCTGGGGCAAGTGGGTGAATGAACTTAAGGTGCTGGGCTGGTGGGGGCTAGGACTAAATCCGAATTACTCCTTAAACAAGGCAAGTCTGCCAGAACACCTGCCCCCAATCAGGGCAGAGTGTCCCGAGTGCCTCAGATAAACTCTAGGTATTTGGAGTTTGGAGTTTGGAGTTTCTGCCACGATGAGCTGAGCTGAGTCCCACCCTCACTTCCGGCCTACACAGGAGTCGTCTATTTATCTCTGTGTCTGAGTCAGACAAACCTGATATGAAGTTCTTCAGGGATATCTGCAAGCAGTGTCCGAATGTTTCTGGAGCTGTTGACTTGAAGATCAGTTCAGAGGCTTATTTTATTGTTGATTTGAGAGAAGATCAGAGGAGGATGCAGAGAGGCATGTTTTCACTCCGCCATCTTGGCTCCGCCCCCTTCTAAACTTAACTTTACAAATTTTAAAACACTATTATAAAACAGGCTCTCTTTAGTGTGGTAAGATGTAAATTGTCTTTGTCTTGGAATCCAAAGACCTACATCCACTCTGGATCATGGTGTGACACTATGTAACTCCTGACTTGAAATGTATATCGATCTCAGAATGCACCTGTTTTAAAAGAGGAACACTCTCTAAAGTGTATATAGTTTACTAGGATGTATTTATAGAAAATTCTGGGGGAAAGGAAAAAGATGAGAGTCATAAAGCTTACAAGAAGCGGACTTGTGTTCTACTTTGAAAGACAAAGACACATCAAGGTAATCATAATTTTACTGACTTTGAAAAGCTTTATATAAATGTGTTATTATTCCTGTAAGTAAAACAATTCATTCTAGAAGCCATAAACAAGGGCCAAGGTGGGGGGAATCATATCATTTAGAACTAGAAAGGATCTTAAAAAACATCTAATCTAATATCCCTCCATTCCACCTTAATCCACTCAATTTACAAATGAGAGAAAGAAGCAAAGATTCAAGTAAATAGCCCAAGAGAGAAGCAAACCACTTGTCATCTAAGGTATCAGGGAAACTGGGGTCCATATGTCATATTTAGGTGGGAGGACCTCTAACCTTCTCTTGGATCTCTTAAAGAAGATATTGTGATCACTCTAACTTAATGTTCCACATTCTTTAAGCTCCAACTCCTTAGAATCCTCAATAAATCTGCCTCAACCTTGTTCTAGGATCTTTCCATGACTAAAGAGACCTAGTCCTCCACTTTGGACTTGTGTCTCAGTGACTGAAGTTCTGGCATTATCTATCTATCCATCTATTATCAACACTATACTATTGTTGTTTTGTCATTTTCAGTATCTTGGGGTCGGTAACTCTTCTTTCTCAGAGTTCTCTGCTACTGCTGGGAGATGCTGTGGAAAAGCAATGATTGTAAGCTGGTAAATCATATGTGATCTTCCAGAGCAAACAAAGGCCAGATTCTGAGTCTTCCCTTTCGAAGCCAGCAGAAAACACTTGCTTGGCTCATCTTTCCTTACAAACAAATCTCAACAATAAAATGAATTTAGTCATTCTAATGAGATTTTTATGAGTTCTCTAATTTCATATAGTACTTAGTCAATAGTAAAGAATAAAATGACTGTTTTACTACCTTCTAACTTTAAATTCATACCCACCGTTCAGGAGGGAGCAGAAAAATTAAATCCATAAATTCCCTGATTTATCACTGGACAAACACACCGCTGGCAACATGACAGTAAACTGTTGGCAGGCTGCACCACTTTACCAACCCCACTGCTTCCAATGCATTGGAAAACCCTGATTTTGGAATAAGAATTAATTCAGCTTTAATCTTGTTTATCTTCTTGGTCTGGAATTCCCTAATGGCCAAGGCCCATCTGCCACTTTTCCTTATAAGTTTAACCACTTTGTTTTAAACTCTCTATTGTAGTATTTTTCTCTTCATTTATAAAGCTATTTGTATTCCAATCTGAAAGGCCTTTAGGTACTGGGCACAAGTTTTTTTTAATAATTCTCACAAACAAACAATATCATTTATTTCAGAAACATTTCAAGAAGCCCCCTAATGTGGAGGCTGCTTTCATTAGAACTTTTTCATTAGAACTTGATTTCAAGTGGTCCAGGATGGAGGCAAGTTACTCATGAAAGCAATATAGAATTAATATGAATATTTTGCACTTATATAACATTTCAAGCTCTCTCATAAAACTTAATTAATTTTGACAACATACCTTTGAGGAAAATGTGTGGTCTTTCATTTTCCATGGATTCCATAAACATGGAAGTATCCACCACTTCACCAAAATCCTATTCCAACACCTCATTGTGGTGAGTTCACAGAATCATAGATTTGAAGTAGTGAAGAATTCAATATTCTCATTTCATAAAAGATAAAAAAAATTAAATGGCCAAAGTCATTTTGGTAAATTGTATAGAGCTATGATTGACCTTGAATTCACAAATATTATGCCAGTGGGGTTCCAACTCTGTCAAGTCCTATTCAAGCCAGAAATGCTTTGAATATGGACTCTACAATGTGTACTGATTGAAGAGCAACCTATTTAAATTAAAATCATCTCATGACCTGCTGTACCAGATATAAAGCTATATTATAAAGCAGCGGTCATCAAAACCATTTGGTACTGGCTGAGAAACAGAGCAGTCGATCAGTGGCATAGCACAAGATATCAGGACAAGCTAGGTAATAACATTAGCAATTTAGTGTTTGATAAACCCAAAAACCCCAGCTTTTGGGATAAGTACTCACTATTCGCCAAAAACTGCTGGGAAAATTGAAAACTAGTGTGGAAGACATTAAGGCTGGACCCACACCTAACACCACACACCAAGATAAGATCTAAATGGGTTCATGATCTAGATATAAAGAGTGATATTATAACCAAATTAGAGGAACATAGGATAGTTTACCTCTCAGACCTGTGGAGATGGAATAAATTTATGTCCAAAGAAGATCTGGAACTCTTAATTGAACACCAGATAGATAATTTTGATCATATTAAGTTAAAAATTTTCTGTACAAACAAAACTAATGCAGACAAGATTAGGAGGGAAACATCAAATTGGGAAATCATCTTTACATTTAAGAGTTCTGATAAAGGTCTCATCTCTAAGATATATAGAGAACTGTCTCATATTTATAAAAATTAAAGCCATTTTCCAATTGATAAATGATCAAAGGATATGAACAGACAATTTTCAGATGATGAAATTAAAACTATTTATAATCACATGAAAAGGTGCTCCAAATCACTATTAATTAGAGAAATGCAAATTAAGACAACTCTAAGATACCACTACACACCTGTCAGATTGGCTAATAATGACAGGAAAAGATAACGATGAATGTTGGAGGGGATGTGGGAAGACTGGGACACTGATGCATTGTTGGTGGAGCTGTGAACGGATCCAACCATTCTGGAGAGCAATTTGGAGCTATTCTCAAAAAGTTATCAAACTGTGCATACCCTTTGACCCAGCAGTGTTTCTATTGGGCTTATATCCCAAAGAAATCATAAAAGAAGGAAAGGGCCCCACATGTGCAAGAATGTTTGTGGCAGCTCTTTTTGTAGTGGCTAGAAACTGGAAACTGAATGGATGCCCACCAATTAGAGAGTGGCTGAATAAATTATGGTATATGAATGTTATGGACTATTATTGTTCTGTAAGAAACAACCAGCAGGACGATTTCAGAGAGGCCTGGAGAGACTTGCATGAACTGATTCTGAGTGAAATGAGCAGAACCAGGAGATCATTATACACGGCAACAACAATACTATATGAGGATCAGTTCTAAGGGACATGACTCTCTTCAACAATGAAATGCTTCAAACCAGTTCCAATTGTTCAGTGAAGAAAGCCATATACATCCAGAGAGAGGGATGTGAAATGTGGACCACAACATAACATTTTCATGTTCTCTATTGAGGTTTGCTTGCATTGTATTTCCTTTATCTTTCCTGTAGATATGATTTCTCCTGCACAAAAATGATGTGTGGCAATAACTATACATATATTTGATTTTTTAAGTATTCTAACATAATTATCATGTAGTGGATATCCTGCCTTCTAGGAGAGGGGTGGGGAGTAGGGGAAAAAATTTGTAACAGAAAGCTTTGTAAGGGTTAATGTTTAGACATTACCCATACATATGTTTTGCAAATAAAAATTATTAATAAATTAAAAAAATTATCTCATGACCATGATGAGTGTAAGAAGATAATTTGTGGGGGGACCATAGTATCTCATAAACCTCATCTTCCAAGACAAGCAGTAACATCCATATGAATGGAGGGAGTGCCAGCACCAGAAAAAGTTTTGTAAGAGTGCTTGATAATGGAGAAAATGTACTGAAGAATTTAACATGGAGTATATATTAGGAAAGAAGTTGTGGTACAGAATGGGAGATAAGATGGATACACTCAGAGTAAAACATTCAGTTAGATCTATGATCTCATGAATTTAGATGTTAGGTAAAAAGAAACCGAATAGATAGGGATGAAAAGATGCATTGAAGCCAGATAAAAAAAATCACCTTGAATTCCAGGCTAAGAGGTTGGGAAATCATTTGATTTTTAATCAAAATACATGCATACAGCATCCCTAGAAGAACATTCATATTAAAGTTTGTTTTTCCCTATTTGATTTGTTTGTAGTAGGGAGGAACCAGAATTCCTTCAAGCAAGAAGCATTCCCTCAGATCTAGACCTGCTGGCTTCCTTCTTTTTAATCTTGGTTTATTGTCTCTGTACCAATTATATGAACTAACTCAGTGGTTCTTAAGCTAGGGTCCATAAATTTGACTTTTTCATTTTAATCATAGTTTTTTGATGTAATTTATTTCTTAGTAACCTGACCTACTCTATTTTATGTTCTTAAAGTATTATTCTGAGAAGTGGTCCACAGGTTTCATTAGACTGGGAAAGGAGTTCATGTCTTTGAGGGGTTAAAAGTCCGCTGATTCAATAGACTGCTCATCAAACTTCATGTCATAATCTGGACAATAGATACTTCTCTTCTGTTTAGACTTTCTTGTATGAGTTGCTGAGATATCTTTATTTTTGTTTAAATAAACATAGAAAAGATCTTATAATGCTCTGCACCTTATTAATCACCTGCCAAAAGGTTCATCTGAAAGACATCATTACCCATAAGGAATTCCTCTTCCTTTGTATCCTGGGCAAAACATTTTTCCTTGAAAGAAACAAAAACTTTTCTAGAACATTCATCTTCCTGTTTCACGCCTTCTTTGAAAATCAATGGAGCCATTAAATGGAGTTGTTTCTATAATTTTATTTTCAAAGAACCCTGACTGATCCTAAGACATGTGTAAGAGACTCCTCTCTGAAGAACCTTTAAAGTTGCATTTTGTTCTTCCAAGTCAAAGGGGTTTTTCTGTAATTACAAAAATAATATGTACATCAGAAGCTGAATGATTATTTTTAAAATGTGTTCTATTTTAACAAAACATTTGTGAAAGGCTTTCTGTCTTCATTGGCAGCATGGCATAATAAATAGGGCACTGTCCTAGGAGTCAGGGAGCCATTAATTCAAATCCCACTTTAGAGAGTAAAGTACTAGTAGTACTAGTAGTAAACTACTAGATAGTAGTTATATGTCCCTAGGTCAGTCATCCAATCTCTGTGTAAATTAGTTTCCTCATTGGTAAAATGAGAAAATTGTGCTCAATGACCTCTAATGTTCCCTCTAACTCTAGATCTATAATCATACTTTCATTGTATCTCCAAAGCATATGTAAAAAATTACCAGGAAGATCTTATACAGATAAAAAGCAGACATGTAGGTCAGTCGCCTATTGATGTTCTCTATTGTTTATAGGGGGTATTGATACCAGCCATGATTTTCTCCCCACTTTTTTGGTATTTTTCATTCCCATGATATCTTGTAAAATAGCCCCTTAATGTTTTTGCAATCATGTTGGTACTCGGACACTAGAGTATCCAAGACTACACTTATTCAAAGCCACTCCAACTCTATAGAACCTGCCAGAGGTCAATTTTTATTGTAGTTAGTTCATTTTAATTGTACCTAACTCTTTGTGACCCCATTTGGGGTTTTCTTGGCCAAGAACCTAGCATTTGCCATTTCCTTCTCCAACTCATTTTACAGATAGAAAACTGAGGCAAACAGGGTTAAGTGACTTGCCCAGGGTCACATAGTTAATAAGTGTCTAGTATGGATTTGAATTCAGGTCTTCTGACTTCATGCTTGGCACTCTTTTTGCTGTGTCACTTAGCTGCAGTAGCTCAATTATCAAAAGTGTATCCTAAAGGACTTGGAGTCACCTCTGTACTAGGAAAAAAAATCACAGATTTAAACCTAGAAGATTATTCAACCCAATCCTTTTCATTTTAGAGATAAGGAAACAGGTCAAGAAAGACTACATAAGCTAGTAAACAGCAGAGTCAGAAGTCTAACTCATGTCCTCTAATTTTACATACAGATTTTCCAATTTATTTCATTGTCCCCAAATAATTAAAACTACAATAGGATATTAGGTGAAAAACTCTGTACTACACTACACTAGGCATTCGACAAAGTACTTTTCCTGGAAACAAACATCTGAGAAGCCCTGTTTGAGCTAATTTACCCTTTGTATAACACAGAACTATTTATACTATGTGGGCCAGCTTAGGTGTGTCACTGAATAGGGCACCAGGCCTAGAGTCATAAAAACCTCAGTTCGAATCTAGCCTCACACATTTATTTGTCAGCTTTGTTACCCAGGGCAGGTAACCTTACCTTTGCCTGCCTCAATTTCCTCAACTGCAAAATTAAGATAATATCACCTACCTCACAGGGTTGTTGTGAGAGTCAAAACAGATAATAATTGCAAAGCACATAGCAGCTTAATAAATGCTTACTTCCTTTCAGTTACCTTCTAAGTATGTGAATATACTTGGTATATACTTATGTATACCTTATGCCATACTCGTGACTTATCACAATATAAGATCTTTTGAGAACTAGAACTGTGTATCTGTAGAATCTGGTACAGAATAGGTGCTTAGTGAATTCTTATTGATTAATTACTTAATTGGCATACACACACACACACACACACACAGACACATATATATATATACACATATATGAGAAGCCTTTAAACTTTTTCTAAAAGTCGAATAGAATGGAAAAACAATATGTGGTAAACAAATGGTCAATGAATTCCCTGGCATATCTGAGCTTCATATTTGCAGACATCCATATTTGAAATTCTTAGTTCCGAAATTCTGTGACTGTTCAGTTATGAGCTGGTCAGCCAAGAGGTACCCCCAAGAGAGGAAACTTTAGCTGGGTACTGGGGTAAAAAAAAAGGTCATAGCTGACTAGTTCTAAAATAAAGGTGCTGAGCATCAGTGTTGCTAAACTGCACTCTAGGTCTTGCAAAGGAATGTTACCAAGTGGATTAGTGGGTTTAAGATTTTTCTACCTCCTGATTTTAAAGCAGAATCTAGAAGTAAATACTTCTTAGCTGGGACGAGCACCAATAAATCCCATTTTAGAGGGTCTCCCCTGGAATGGCTCCTGAACACATCCTAATATTTTAATATCCTAATAAATCATCCCCAAGAGATAGGTTAAAAGTGGCATTCAAAACCAAGCTGCATTTTATCATATGGCAATAGACTCTGGACTGCAGAGCTAGAATTTAATGAGCTCTGGTGATTTCAAAGCTTTGTCTGGTGGAACTTCCCCACAGTGACATCTTTTTTTCATATTACAAAATATGAATTGATCTTTTATTTCTTATATCACTTTCCTTTCCAAATATATCCCTCCCTTAAGACATACCAGCAAACAATTCCTTGTAACAAAGAAGGAAAAAAAGAGAAAAAAAAGCAGTTCAGCAAAACATGCCAACACATCAGCCAACAACACAACTGACTCTGACAGTTTTCCACACCCAAAGTTCTCATTCTCCTTCTGCAAAGGAGTGAGGAAGGCATTTAAAAAAAATTTAATTCTTTGTATTCCAACACCGATTTATGACAAAATCCACCCCTGCTCCGTTGAAGAGGCTTTCTTTGCAGAATCAATTTTGTTCATATGATAAGAACTAATTAAGGGGGTGGAGCCATGGTGGCGGAGATCAGATAGGAGTCTTTGTAACCTCCTCTAACCTCCCCTCAAACCAACAACATATGAAGCCTCTAGACTGATTTTGAAGCAAAAAAATCCACAATATCTGGAGAACAACATGATTCTAGAAGAAGATACTCTGGAAGAACCTCAAAACAGGTCTGTTTTAATTGGGCAGGGGGATGGTCTGCTGAACCCAGATTGCAGCGCAGGGAGACCAGGGCAGGGAGCTGGAGGAGGGAGCTGGAACAGGAGTCGGAACAGGAGCGGGAGAGTTGGGCTTTTCACACACCTGGGAATTTTCTTCGGGCCTCTTGGACCAATCTGTCCTGATTGTGGGCAGGTGGTTTGGAGGGTCTTCCTTTTGAGGGGGATAGATTGTGAACCACTGAACCCCTGATGAGCCTCAGACAGAGCTGCCATTACACAGAAACTTAAAACAATCAATCAATCAACAGGACTGATCAGCACCAGAAATAATTCAATCAGCTGAGCTGCCCAGTACCTGAAATAATTCAATCAGCAGAACCGCCCAGGGTGAACTAAAGCAGAGCTGCCCAGAACCTGACATAATTCAATCAGTAGAACTACCCAGTTCCTGAAATAACTCAATCAGCAGAACTACCCCAGGGCAAATTAAAGCAGCTGTCCCACCTTTGCCCTAAACAGACCTCACACCTTTTAAAAAAAAATGAATAAAAAACCAAAAAGAGCTCTCACCATAGACAACTTTTATGGAGAGAGGGAGGAACAGACCTCAAATACTGAGGTCCCTAAACGTAAAGAAACTCCAGAAAAAGCCCCAAAGAGAGACATAAACTGGTCTCCATGTCACAAGGCTTTCTTTGAAGATTGCATAAAAAATCTTAAAAGAGAGTTAGAAGAAACATGGGAAACGAAATGAGATCACTGCAAAATAAAATAGAAAAAATGGAAAAAGAATGCAATGAACAAAAAAATGTAATTGGTCAATAGCAAAAGGAACTAAAAACAGTAACAAGAAAATAAGACATTAAAAATTAGAATCGTACAATTGGAAATGAATGACTCATCAAGGCTTCAAGAATCAGTCGAACAAAAACAAAAAAATGAAAAGATAGAGAAAAACATGAAATATCTCCTAGGAAAAACAACTGA